>CABHPR010151963.1:8426-41049 GCA_902168415.1 Peromyscus melanophrys | reverse complement strand
TTTGAATTGTGTTCTGCTGACATCAAGCAGAGGCATAGGCTGTGAGTGAAACTGCCCATGGTTCATTGCAGGATACAAGGCAGCAACATACAAAGACAGAGGAGGACTTGGTGAGAATTGGAAAAGGTGTTTTCTTCATCCCAAAGTTTATGCATACACACATCAGCATGTTCCATCAACTCTTTGCTTTTAGGAGCCTAATTTATACATCCTATAAATAAGTGAATGCTTTATATATTTTGCTATCCCTGTAGTCATTTTCTCTCAAGGCCTTTAAAAATGTCCCTCTAAAATCAAAAGAGAAAGAGGAAGTAAACCTCAAAACATTTATTTATTTATTGTTTTGAGCAATTTTAGCAAAAGAAAGGTGAAACAGTTAACCCCCAAAGCTAATTGTTTGATCTCATGTGCTTTTTTTTTAAATACAAATATTCTTGATTGACTATGCATTAATCACAGTATGTACGATGATTTAACCAAGCCAGAGTTTACCGGCTGCCCACTTGATGCTGAGCTGGTCTTCCTGCAGAAGCTAATGTAGTGAAGAGAAAGGGAACTGGAGTTTTCAAACACCTCTCCCACAGATGTAGTTGTAACAAGCATACATATTCACAATGTTATTTACATATTCACATATTCACTTAGAATGGAGACACAGAGAACTTGAAAGTTAGATCAATTTTGTAAGCTAGAATAGAGGTGGAAAGATAACACATGTGCCTGCAGAAAATCAAGTGAGATCTCTGTCTAATGTGAAGACAAACTGAGCACACACAAGGCAAGGCATGGACTGGATGAAGCTTACGAGCTGCCTCCTCCCACTCTGCTATTGGTGATGCAGTGTGACCTGTACCTTAGCACCAAGCCACTGCTTAGACAGTGCATGATCCTAGCTTGCTGGTGCATTAGAGCACAACTGTTAGGAATGATGAAGCTAAATGCAGCCCCCTCAGATGGCATCATGGAGAGCTGTAACTCCAGAGGACAGAAGAACCAGAAAATAAGAGAAAAGGTAAAAAGTAACACTGGAATACATTTAGGGGTGCCAACTCATTTGGGGAGTAAATTTACAACCTGGTATTGTCCTGTGGGTTTTTGTTTGTTTGCTTGTTTTAGTTTTAACGAAGAACTTTCCTCTATTTCATTAAAAACAGATTTTTTTCTCACATAATATATCCTGATTATAGTTTCCCTTCCTTCTACTCTTCCCAGTTCCTTCGCATTTCTCCTCCCTTCTGGATCCACTTCTATTCTGTCTTTTATTAGGAAACAAACAGGCTTCTAAAGGATAACAATAAAATGAATAAAAACAAATATGAAAACACATCAGAACAGGATAATGCAAACAATTAAAGGAAAGGAGCCCATGAGAAGGCATAAGAAACAGATACAGGTATAGAGACTGACTTTCTCTCACACTCGAGAATCTCAAAAAATGCAAAACAGGAAGCCATAATATATATATATGCAAAGGACCTGTAGGGTTAAAAAATGAGAAAAAAATAAAAATTGTTGTAGAAAATCTCTCTAGTCCCTTCTGGTTTTTAGAGTCTCCATTGAGAAGTCAGGTGTTACTCTAATATGTTGGCCTTTATATGTTACTTGGTCTTTTTCCCTTGCTGCCTTTAATATTCTTTCTTTGTTCTGTACATTTAGTGTTTTGATTATTATGTGCCAAGTGGACTTTTTTTCTGGTCCAATCTATTTTGTGTTCTGTTTGCTTGTTCTACCCTGATAAGAATCTTCTTTAGGTTAGGGAAATTTTCTTATATGATTTTGTTGGAAGTATTTTCTGTGCCTTTGACTTGGGTTTCTTCCCCCTTCCTCTATTAATATTATTCATAGATTTGGTTTTTTCATAGTGTCCCAAATTTCCTAGATGTTTGGGGCGTTTTTTTTAAACTTGACATTTTTGACCAGAGTATCAGTTTCTTCTATTTTGTCTTTAATGACCCAGATTCTCTCTTCCGTCTCTCGCATTGTGTTGGTGAGCCTTGCCTCTGAGGTTCCTGTTAAAATTCCTAAAATTTTCATTTCCATATTTCCCTCAGTTTGGGTTTTCTTTATTGGTTCTATTTCCACTTTCAGGTCTTAAACAGTTTTTATTGATTTCCTTCCACCGTTTGGGTTTTCACAGATTTCTTTAAGGGATTTATTCAGTTCCTCTTTAAGGACATCTGTCATATTCATAAAGGCTCCTTCAAGGTCCTTGTCTTGTGCGTCAGTTGTGCTGCAATTCTCAGGTCGTACTGTGGTAGGGTAGCTGGGCTCTACTGGAGACATATTGTCCTGGCTGTTATTGATTGTTTTTATGATGATATCCAGGCATTTGGGATTATTGTAATTATATGTTCTAATATGTGGTCTTACCTTTGTTTGGTCTGTTTTGTTCTTTGTTTTCTATTGTTCTCTCTGTTTCTTAGGAGAGTGTAGTGGCTTTGTGTTGCCTGGTAGAGAATTCTTCCGGGATCCTGCCAGGTGTGAACCCTAGGTTTCTGGATAAACGTGTTTCTAGGTATTAGGAGTTGACACTTGGGAATGGGAATGTGCTGGTCAGTGGTGCCTGAGTTGGTCCACAAAAGGGAGGAAAATAGAACGTTATACCAGGATCTGCTTAGTTCCCTGGGAATGGGGGCAGAGAATGAGGAGAGGCCACAAAAGGTAGTCTGCTACACTGCTGGGGTGAGACTGGGGGATTGGATTTGTAGGAGAGGAGAGTCAAGATCTGAAGCTTGCCTGATTTACTGGCCTCCTTGCTTCTCTGGCAGGCTTGTCTAATGAGTTCCCAGGGAAAGTCTGCTAGAGATGGGAATGAGATAGAGTGATAAGTTGGGTTGTGGGGGGCGTTGAAATGAAAGCTCTGTGTAAACTACTGGAGATGGGGTAGGAATGGGTGGAGCATATAATCTGTTACAGAGCTGGGGTAAGACTGGGAGATTGGATTTGGAGGAGAGGAGGAAGAAGTGAAAATCTGCAGTTAGCATACCTGCTTCCCTGACTGGAGTGTGTGGTTTTTCCTTAAGCACAGTATTCTTATTACATTTTATTTATTTATTTATTTATTTATTTATTTATTTATTTATTTATTTATTTATTTATTTAATTTATCTATCTATCTATCTATCTATTTATTTATTTATTTATTTATTTGTGTGTACATGCTTGTACACACCACACTTCATGAGTGGTGCTTACAAAACAAGCTTTGAGTATGTATTCTTCCCTCTATTTCCTGGGTCTGGGGATTGAACTCAGGTCTTCAGGTTTGTCAGCAAGTGCCTTTACCAGCTAAGCCTTCTCACCAGGCACAGGCACACTACTTTTTTCTTTTTTCAAAAGTTAGTGTTCTGGAGTCTGGGGAGGTAGCTCAGTTGATAAAGTGCCTGCTTGGCAAGAATGAGGAGTTGAGTTTAATCCTGAAAACCCTACATTAAAGAAGCTAGGCAAGGCGACATCCACTTATAATCCTTGTGCTGGAGAGAGGGAGACAGGCAGATCCTCAGGATGTGCAGACTTAGCCTACTTGGTGAGTTCCAGGCTACTGAGGACCCTGCGTCAAAGACTAAGATGGACAGCAGCTGATGAGTCACACCCAAGATTGACCTCTGGCCTCTACATGCAAGCACAGCCATGTACATATACATGTACAAACATGTGCACCTTCTACACACACACACACTGGAGGTGGGGATTGTGCAGTGATTTCAGGACAAACCTGTTTAATGCAGTGTCTGATTCTGAACCAGATGAAAGCCTCAAGGAAATGCCTGGGATTCCCAAGGCAGATCTAAGTGAAGGCTGGAGGTAGTTTAATGGGAATAGATGCAGAAAGCTGCACATTCCTGTCTTACTCTCCTAAACTCTCTCTGCTACCTGTGCTATCTTCCAAAGCAAGTCAGACTGTGGGAGTTTCTTTCTTAATTTTTTCCATGAATCACTACCTTTCTTAGAAGCAATTTAAAACTTTAGAGCACGGTGTTAACCCAGAATCAATGTATCTCTTGCTTCAGACTGTTCTTATGTCCCCAATCGCTATGCTTTCTATATTACAGCCCTACTGTCCTGTATTATCTCATTTCAGGAACTCTGACAAGGAATACATTTCATTCCCTGCCCCCAATTCCCTGCCATTCATTCCCCAATTTTGGATGCCCCTGTGCATCCAAAGATCATTCTTCCAATGAGACTTGCTTGACCCCTTAAGTTATACCTCATTACAGGTCTGGAAGAGATATTGTTTGGAGCCTATTTGTAATTCTGAGTTTAATGTCATCTTCCCAAGGACTACTTGGGGTGAGTAGTATAACTGCTGAGCAAAGCAGGCAGTGAGAAAGACAATAAATATACCCAATAAACTATAATGTGTCAACTGATGAACAGCATAGATAAAAAGAGGGAAGACAGTGAGGGAGCAGAAGAACTGGAATGCTGGGTAAGGGTAGCAGTGTGCAATATTAAAAAGAATGCTCAGAATATCTCTTTACCAGATTAAATTAACACAACAAATATGAACATGTTAAATATAAAATTTAAAACTGTAAGGCTGCGTGTAATCCTGGCATGGAATGTCAGGTACTCAATGCTTGTCAAGGAGACTAATTACCATTTGTTATGCTCACTCAAACTTCCCAGGCTGGTTCAGTAGCAGAACACACACTGATTATGCACCCATGTGGAGAAACCATGACTCACCCCAGAGTTTTATCTGAATCCTCCCAAATTTCCTATGATGAAAGGAATTCCTCTCACTTCCTTTTCCTGGTCCTTGTCAGAATTTAACAGGGTCTATCAGGGCTGATGAATTACCCTGTCGTGGGGGTTCAGGGACTTCTGGCAATGACTTTCTGGGGGTGGCAGAGTATCTCACAAACACATAGCCACTCTGTTCCCCAGGGTAAACTGGATAGATTTGGTGTCTCAGCTCACGGAAGGCAGCATCTCTCGGTCTTACCCTTCTGATACACACAGACATACACAAACTTTTACCTCCTGCATTCCCTTCTAAAAAACAAACAGCTTGGCTCCTAGGCAGCTTAGCTTGAAATTGGAAAATGCAGCCTTGCTTGACGGAACAACAGTTTCACAGCCTCCCCACTGCTCACAACAGTTTGTAGCATACATCCCTGCAGGCAAGACCATAAAGGGTTGTCTAATATTCTGGAGCTGCAGCATCCAAAAGGACCGCCTCTACATAGCATCTTAGGTTCTAGTCTTTGGGGGCAGTGCCTAGCTTTCCAGAAATTTCTCATCCTGGACTTATCTTATTATTGTTTTCCCTTTTAATACTTAATGGCTCCTGTATCTTAGATCTTTGGAAACCAGTGTGGCCCTAGATATTGTTGGGGGAGATTTTAGGGTCAGGCCCTGGGCTCTGGAAGTTTTAATAAGCCAGGCTTGGCCACTTCTTGGGTCACTTAAAGAGAGAAATAACAGGAAAAACAGAGAAAAGAGTTTTTGTTTTGTTTTTAAAATGTGTTCTTATTTGGAAGAGCAACAAATAAAAAAGCCCAGTGATTTCCTAATGCATCTTCAGGGTCCTGATAAGAGGGTTAGGTTTAAATAGAGGACAAGAGGGATGCCCCAGAGCCTTAGCATGGCATGATCTATTTGGAACAGACTTTCATGTAATACAAGTTCATATTTAAGCTTACCAGTGGAGAGTTTTATGTGAAAGATATGAGAGACCACCATATAATGTTTTTTTAACTTAAGACAGTCATTTTTACAATATAGATTGTAATGGCAACAGTTATAAATTTTGTTATTGAGAACTACGATGAGATTTTCACATTTGAAATTTTATAGCCAGAGAAAGAGGCAATGGGACACAAATAACTTCAGCATACTTTAGAATCAGATTCATTGTTGTTCAGCTAAGACCAGTGGCAACATGCTATCTACCTCTTTTCTCTCCATGCTATGCTAAGCACGACTTCTCCTGTGACTTTCCCAGTATCTCAGTTCTTCCAGGAGTGTGTGGGCAAGGGATTCAGTGTGTGTGTGTGGTCCCCACGTCCTTGGCTTTAGGGTTTCAGTTTAACAGAGCATCAAAACTCATTTCCTCCCGGCATCTAGTTTGATTGAAGGAAATGTGAACTCACCACTTTATAATTAAGAAAACCTCTTTGTGCATTTCTATGTTCTGCAGCTGTTGTTTTCCTAATGGGAAGTTACAGATAAACAAAATCGGTAATTTGAAAAAGAAATTAGAAGCAATACCCCTCTGTCTGAGGCTTGTTTTCCTACTTAGCAGTTGTGGAGGAGAAGCAGAAGGTGGGTCCCTCTTCTCTTCTCAGCCACCTGGGCATTCTCATGCTCTCTCATCCTTCCTAGAAGTGTGGACCTTAGATGTCACTTAATATTAATAAATACTGTGTTGGCAAGGGACAAGGGTTACCTTGCAGGCTGTCTAGATATTGATTAGGACATAGGACTAAAAGATGAACCAGACATGCTGGTAAGTCAAAGAACTCAACAAGGTAAATAGAACACCTGGATTCTACTCACTAGGGAGGAATCCAGTTTCAGAGAGACTGAGGCACTATGAAACGATTCATATTTAAGCAATATGTACAAGGCTGAAAACTGGTTCCATTGAATAGACCAATGAACGATGGTATCCTGAAGGATCCTAGAATTTTCCTTTGGTCTGAAAACTCATCAAAAAGCCTGTGAGGACCCTGAAACCCTCACAGGACTCTGAATCTAGTTACTTTCTAAAGAGGTGATCCAATTCAGTTTCTCTAAGCTATGAGAAACAAACATTCCTTTGTTTCTTTCTGCCTTGCTTTGAGCTATTTCAAGGGGTGGGCATGGGTCTAACTGTGAGAAATGGCAAGGAAAAGCCTGGAGAAAAGAGTGTGTCATTGTTGCCTCCCTTTGTACGTGGGTCTGCACACTGTAGTGCTCAACAAGCTTTGAAAAACATCTCTAAAACTGAACCAAGTGTTTCTGTCAAAAGCTTAAGTAGTGTGTTCTAAATCCCACATGATCAATTGGTGAAGTCTATTTTGCATTCACCTACACTTTCATTTCATTTGTTCCTATCCCTAAATGGCTTTGTTGCTTTGAAAACACAACTGGGTTTTCCCAGCTTTGGGGAATTAAATGCAAACTGTGATCTTGGTTGGAGATCATGGACTGAATAGAGATGATCCAGAACAGGGAGTGGCAGCTCATGCCACCCAGGCAGTTAATGCATCTTTAACATGTATTCAGGATGAACTGCATCTGGGGATTATGGCTCACCCTGGGAACTGAAGGATAAAATAAAATGGTTCCTTTCAAAAGTTATTTTTTTTCTTACCTTTTCATGTTCTCCCTTTTACTCAAGCCTCTTCCTTCTCTCCAATTAAGATTTGACATCATATAGCAATAAGCTCAGATTTTTTCCTAATTAATGCTAGCCACAATCTTACTTTGATCTTAAAATACCCTAACTTTTGGAAGCTTCTAGAAGCACCGGATTAAATGTTGTAGAATATTTCAGAAAATGCTGTTATTAAGACCTGGGCCGTGGGTTCTTACTGCCACACACACTTGTTTTGACAAGGAGGTATGACAATAAAAAGTCATTCAGTTGCCCAAATGCTAGCAAGGACATGATAAATCAAAGGAGTCTCTCTATATATTTAGGATTGTGAATTAGAAAAACTAAAGAACAACAACAAAATGCATGCTGCATAGATTGCTACCCACCACCATTTGTGGCTTCTGGGTGAGAAATGTTCTTGTACTGGAGTTAATTCACCTGGTAATCATGCAGTCTTGCAGACAGCTTGAGAACTGGGAAGCTTTTCTTCTTACTTTGGTATGAAGGCTTGGCTGTGTGTGAGCTCTGAGAGTCATTTGTGCTGATCCTTTGTAATGGTTTAATTGGGTCTTGAGTAGCTTCCTCTTGTGCACATGCTTATTGATAGTCTGCCTTGAAGAATCACATGTTCTCTGCACATCAATTTCTCTGGAGCCCAGCCTGCAGAACCCTGGTTACTTCAGCCTCCCCACATTCTAGCCCCACCCAGACATAGAAGAATACCAGCCACTTGTCTGCACTCCCTTAACCACACAGGGGTCTCCTGACTCTTTCTAGGCAGTAAGCCAGAAGTCACCTCTGTTTGCTCCATCTTCTGTGGATTGCTGTTATTCTTTGTCTCGTCTAAATAATGTCTTCAAAGCCATCGCCCCTTTTATTCTCATCTGTGTTTTTTTATATTTTTATTAATTATTTGAGAATTTCATACAGCCTAGATGTCCCTCAACTGATGGATAGATAATGAAAATGTGGTACTTTTACACAATGGAATCTTATTTGTTGGTAAAGCAACATGGAATTATGAAAATTGAAGAAAAATGATTGGATCTGGGAAATATTATACTGATTGAGGTTAACCCAGACTGAAAAAGACAAATGGTACATGTTCTCACTCATGTGGATCTTAGCATTGAATCTTTGGATATATGTGTTTAATTTGTAGTGCCTGTAGAACCCAGGGAAGTAGAAAAGGGCAACTGGTGTGGAGAGGGAAGAAAAAAGGGAGGAAGAGAGGGAGTGGGGGAGGGAGGGAGGGAGGGAGGGAGGGAGGGAGAACTGTCTGTATTTTTGTTTGTTTATTTGTTTGAAGCAACAAATCAGGTTTCAGATTCTTTGACATTGATGAAAGCACAATCCCTCCAAGGTTTTTTTTTTTTTTTTTTTTTTGGTTTTTCGAGACAGGGTTTCTCTGTGTAGCTTTTCGCCTTTCCTGGAGCTCACTTGGTAGCCCAGGCTGGCCTCGAACTCACAGAGATCCGCCTGACTCTGCCTCCCGAGTGCTGGGATTAAAGGCGTGCGCCACCAACGCCCGGCCCTCCAAGATATTTTGAGGTCCTTAAGATTGTTTTCTGTGGTCACTTTTTGAGCCCATTTCTATAATAACAAACATATTAAGTGGAACCTGTGTAAAAAAAAGTGCATGTTTATTTGGGGGCAAAGTAAAGTGAAAAAATTTAAATTATTTTTAGGAGTCAGTAGTTTAACTTACAATTACTTATAGTCTATTTGAAAGGGAATTTATGGAATTAAGAAAATCTGACCTATAATTAATTTTCATACTTATTAATTTTTTAATGAACACTAAACTTAATAGTTAGTGAGCTTGCCCAATTTTTACATTTTGGACTTCTCATTCCATACATTATAATGGTTTGGGGTTTTTTTTTCTGCCTTGAAATTTTTTAAAGGTATTTTCATTGGCCCTTTAAGAAACACTAGGAATTTGGACTGAAGTACCTAAAGGATAGAAACCCCTTGCTTTCTCTTTAAACTCAGGATGCTTGTAACTATAGATTATAGTAGCTTTGTGTTCATCCCTGCTGTGGGATGTTCTGTATGGCAAATGTGTTACTAATAAAACACTGATTGGCCAGTGGCTAGGCAGGAAGTATAGGCGGGACTAACAGAGAGAATTAAAAGAACAGGAAGGCGGAGGGAGTCTCTGCCAGCCGCCGCCAGGACAAGCAGCATGTAAAGATTCCGGTAAGCCACGAGCCACGTGGCAAGGTATAGGTTTATAGAAATGGATTAATTTAAGGTATAAGGACAGTTAGCAAGAAGCCTGCCACGGCCATACAGTTTGTAAGCAGTATAAGTCTCTGTATTTACTTGGTTGGGTCTGAGCAGCTGTGGGACTGGCAGGTGAGAGAGATTTATCCTGACCGTGGGCCAGGCAGGAAAACTCTAGCTACACATCCCCATCTGGCATTTGAGCATTGGAAGCTCTCATGCCAATAAAGCGCCGTGTCAAGTTCCAGTTTTCCCTTTGTTAAGCAGTAGGCAATTCTAGTTCCTTCCTGTGGCCCAAATTATGGACTTTATTCCAAACAGACAAAGCAGCTCTAATGACCTGTGCCTGTACTTTCAATCCTAAAGTAGGAGTTCTCCACCAGGGAGAACTCTGTTTGATGTCATAGAGATATAAGCTCTAGTTTCCTCCCCCTTACAATACTAGCCACACTCTCACTTTGATTTTAATTTTAACCTAAATTTGAGAAGCTTCTAGAAACACCATGCTAAATACTGTAACAAATCAGAAAATGCTGTTGATATGACATGGGAAACAATGTCCCCATTTGAAGGGGACATTTGTCAATGTCTGGGAATAGTTTTGATCATCACATCTTGGGTGAGAGGATGCCTGCCTTCTTTGGTATCTTGTGTACAGGGCTAAGCACCCAGAAATGCTCGCGATAGCCCCTTATTACTCTCTAGACTAGAAGAAGGTCAACCGTGATAGGACTGAGAAACACTCTTAAATCAATGTGGGTTCAAAGTAGAGACTGTTGGGTTTACTCAGAAAGGTAACACTTTTGGTAGCTTTCTTGTTAGCATTTTGAAAAGAACCATCATGGTCTTCTTAGCAAAATTAGATTAGTGTATATTCTATACATTGAGGAAGGTGATCATATTTCCCTAAAATGAGGGATGCAGGACTGCTAAGAACAATTTAACTCACATCAAAGTTGGACACAAAATTGCTACGTTATGGACACTCATTCCCAAGGCTATTTCTGTTCCTAAGAACTCCCCAGACTGGCCAGCTAATATAAATTCAAACAGCTTGTAAATGAAGATCTTTATTCCCATCTTACTATCTTCAAGAATGTCTTCATTCACGTTCAGTATCACTGACATGGGTACTTGATCATCTGTAGTTGGTTTTACTTGTCTTAAGTTTACAACAAATTGGTATACTTACCACAACTAAGAGGAAATTATAAAAACATTTCAGTGGGAAACAACACATCAGAGGACACTGAATTGAGATTCCATTGAAATATGCCTTGTAATATAGTAATACTTACTTAGAGATGAAATGCCTCATCTGAGCTAATTAACAAGATAGGGTGCTGCCTGTCAATGTTAATCTCCTCCTTTTCTATTATGTTTCCATTTGATATGGAAATACCCAATTGTGAGTTTGTAGCCTTGAGGTATTCTAGTGTTGAGAGTTTGTCATAATGAGCAGCAGGCACATGAGTTGAGTCTGGTGACAACATCCGTGTCTCCTTCTTGAATTTCCTCTATTGGGCCTGTTATTATTATTAAGCTTTCACAAAGAAGCTGAGTGAATTCATAGCTCTAGAAGCTTTGCTAGAGTGCTTTCCTCCTCCTGCCTGATAGGAGAATGTCCACCTTCTTTCAGTCAATCAGAACAACCATCTCATTTAACAAATCTTTTTTCACATTTATTCCAACTGGGGATGCATTAGCATTATTATAAGAGCCCAAAGTCACTTTGCATCTTTAAACGCCTTTCTTCATGAAAAGAAAAAATTGTATTTTATGATTAATTTGATATAAACCTGAATATATTATACACTAAAAATTTTCCTCTTGTTGTTCAGAGGGTCTCAGATGATGCCTAGTTCGAAGGGGCTGTTGTTATTGCTGAGTATTGTGGAGTCAGCTTTCAGTGATTCTAGTGGATAGCCTGACTTCATAAGCCTTCCCCCACCATGAGCCTGCACTTCCTTTTCAGATGGCAGTATAGGTGACATCCTTCTTCCACCCACTGGAGCAGTATCAGAAGAGGTATAATAAAACATAGGACTTAATAAAGCCCTGAACCTTAGAATAACCCAGGCTTCAGTAAGAAACAGCTCTTAGTAATGAGAATGGAGACTCTTTCAAACTGAATGAGAAACAACAGTCAATATATAGGAATGTCACCATGGTTATCTGAAAAGACTGGAAAGTAGCCATCATATAAATGTTTCAAGGAATGATTTTGAATATGCTAGAATAAGTGAAAAAGTACAAAGTCTCTACGTAAAAATCGCTTCAGTTACTCTACCTCTGAAATGTATTTTGAAAGCAGGAAGTGTTATGCCTCCAAATTTACCTTTTTCCTCAGGCTTGTTTTGCCTGGTCTTTCTTTCTGGTCCTTTAAGATTTCAGGATTGCTTTTTGAAATAGAAAATGGAAAATGCCTTTGAAATTTTGATAGGAATTGGCTTAAATCTGAAGACTATTTTGGGTAGTTTGGACATTTTAACCATATTGAATCTTTGAATCCATGAACATGGGATGCCTTTTCCTTTGTGGGCATCTTCTTCAATTTCTTTCATGAATGTTTTGTCATTTTTTTTTTTTTAGCATGCAGACATTTCCCCTCCTTACTTGCACTCATTCCTAACTGTAAGGATTTTATTGTGAATGGAATTGTTTTCTTGCTTGTTTTGCAGATCGCTCATGGCTAGGGTAATAGAAATGCACTGGTTTTGGGGTTGGGAGGCTTTTCTGAGGTTTTTGTCCTGTGGTGAAACACTGAGTACATTTTACTTGAATACCACTGATGTGTTCTTCAAAAGTCACTTCTACCAGCTGTGTGATCGGTATCCACTGCTCCATTAGACTCAAGACTTGTGGTCATCAGACTTGCTTTTCTTTTCCACTCTCAGAGATGTGAAGTAATTATGTGTTACTTGTTTTGTTTTTGTAACCTGAATTAATAAATAAATTTGTGGATATTTTCATTTGTTCATTGGTGATATAAATTTATTCTATAGATTATTTACTTACCACACTTCATTTAAGTTGTTAGTCTTTTCTGAAAATTCCTAATACTTATTTTCATCTCAACATTGATTTATATCTTTTACAATTTTAAGATGCGGTTGAAAATCTGGATGAGTATAATAGGGTAATAAATTTTTGTATTTAATGGCCTTTGAAATTAAACTCTCTAATTAAAATTGTTATATTAGCAAAATGTGCATATAAAATATACCATTAGAAACTAAAAGGCAAGCAAGAATCTGGAAGAAAATAATTATGAAACATGTATTTGATAAATGACATGTGTCCAGAATATACAAAGAGAAAATGTACCCTGAAAATAATATAGTAAACAAGCCAATCACAAAAGCTGCAAGATTTGAACAGACATTTCACAAAAGCAAATGTAATAACACCTGGTACACATATAGAAAGATGATCAGAGTTACTTGTTATCAGAAAAATACAAGTTTCAAACCAGAGTGAGATATTATTTCATATATACTAGAATGGTTATAATTAAAAAGGTAGACCATAAAAATGTTATATTGAGGATGTGTAGAAATGAGAATATTGATATATTCATGGTACAAATATAAAAGTGCATAATTACATTGAAAGACAGTATCTCAGTTCTCCGTTTTGTTGCTATTTACTAATTCTATGCCAAAAAAAATCACTTAAAATACCATGTATCCATGCCTTTGCTTTACCTGGTAGCCCTTATTACTTGGACATGATCAGTTTTTAACTTTTTATATTTATTGCCTTGTATTTAGACAGTGCTAACAACAAGGCACATCTGAATTGTAAAGAATGATGACTTCAAACTAAAATCAGTCAAAAGAGATCAAGAAGGGCATTACATGCTCATCACAGGAAAGATCCACCAAGATGAAGTTTCAATTCTGAACATTTATTCCCCAAACACAAGGGCACCCACATATGTAAAAGAAACATTACTAAAGCTTAAATCACATATAAAACCCCACACATTAATAGTGGGAGACTTCAACACCCCACTCTCACCACTGGACAGATCTGCCAAATCAAAACTTAACAGAGAAATAAAGGACTTAACTGATGTTATGACTCAAATGGACTTAATCGATATATACAGAACATTCCATCCTAATAAAAAAGAATATACCTTCTTCTCAGCACCCCATGGAACCTTCTCTAAAATCATCCACATATTTGGCCACAAAGCAAATCTCAACAGATACAAAAAATTGGAATAACCTCCTGTGTTCTCTCAGACCACCATGGTTTAAAGTTAGATTTCAACAACAACAAAAACTACAGAAAGCCTACAATCTCATGGAAACTGAATAATGCTCAACT
This sequence comes from Peromyscus melanophrys, assembly GCA_902168415.1. NCBI lineage: Eukaryota > Metazoa > Chordata > Mammalia > Rodentia > Cricetidae > Peromyscus > Peromyscus melanophrys. The sequence goes on along the minus strand of CABHPR010151963.1, from coordinate 27,170 downwards.
GAATCACCAATGGGTTAAGGAAGAAATAAAGAAAGAAATTAAGAACTTCCTAGAGATCAATGAAAATGAATATACCACATACCCAAACTTATGGGACACTATGAAAGCAGTGCTAAGAGGGAAATTCATAGCACTAAATGCCCACATAAAGAAGTTGGAGAAATCTCACACTAGTGACTTAACAGCACACCTGAAAGCTCTAGAACAAGAAGAAGCAAAGTCACCCAGGAAGAATAGACTCCAGGATATAATCAAATTGAGAGCTGAAATCAATAAAATAGAAACAAAGAGAACAATACAAAAAATTAATGAAACAAAGAGTTGGTTCTTTGAGAAAATCAACAAGATAGACAAGCCCTTATCCAAACTAACCAAAACACACACACACACACAGACAGAGAGAGAGAGAGAGAGAGAGAGAGAGAGAGAGAGAGAGAGAGAGAGAATCCAAATTAACAAAATCAAAAATGAAAAGGGAGACATAACAACAGACAATGAGGAAATCCAGAAAATCATCAGGTCATACTTCAAAAACCTCTACTCCACAAAACTGGAAAATCTAAAAGAAATGGATAATTTTCTGGATAGGTACCACATACCTAAGTTAAATCAAGACCAGATAAATTATTTAAATAGTCCAATAACCCCTAAGGAAATAAAATCAGTCATTAAAAGTTTCCCAACCAACAAAAGCCCAGGACCAGATAGTTTCAGTGCAGAATTCTACCAGATCTTCAAAGAAGAGTTAATACCAATACTCTTTAAATTGTTCCACACAATAGAAACAGAAGGAACATTTACCAAACTCCTTCTATGAGGCTACAGTTACCCTGATTCCTAAGCCAAACAAAGATGCAACAAAGAAAGAGAACTATAAACTGATCTCCCTCATGAGCATTGATGCAAAAATACTCAATAAAATACTGGCAAACAGACTCCAAGAACACATCAAAACGATTATCCACCATGACCAAGTAGGCTTCATCCCAGGGATGCAAGGGTGGTTCAACATACGAAAGTCTGTCAATGTAATACACCACATATACAAACTGAAAGAAAAAAAAAACCACATGATCATCTCACTAGATGCTGAAAGGCATTTGACAAAACCCAACACCCCTTCATGATAAAGGTCTTGGAGAAATCAGAAATACAGGGAACATACCTAAACATAATAAAGGCAATTTATAGCAAGCCAACAGCCAACATCAAACAAATTAAATGGAGAGAAACTCAAAGCGATTCCACTAAAATCAGGAACAAGGCAAGGCTGTCCGCTCTCCCCATACTTATTCAATATAGTACTTGAAGTTCTAGCCAGAGCAATAAGACAGCATAAGGAGATTAAGGGGATACAAATGGGAAAGGAAGAAGTCAAGCTTTCCCTATTTGCAGATGACATGATAGTATACATGAGTGATCCCAAAAATTCGACCAAGGAACTCATACAGTTTATAAACATGTTCAGCAATGTAGCAGGATACAAGATTAACTCAAAAAAATCAGTAGCCCTCCTATATACAATTGACAAACAGGCTGAGAAGGAAATCAGAGATACATCATCCTTTACAATAGCCACAAATGATATAAAATACCTTGGGGTAACTCTAACTAAGCAAGTGAAGGACTTGTGTGACAAGAACTTTAAGTCCCTGAAAAAAGAAATTGAAGAAGATGTCAGAAAATGGAAAGATCTCCCATGCTCATGGTAGGCAGGATTAACATAGTAAAAATGGCAATCTTACCAAAAGCAATCTACAGATTCAATGCAATCTCCATCAAAATACCAACACAATTCTTCACAGACCTGGAAAGAACAATACTCAACTTCATATGGAAAAACAAAAAACCCAGGAAAGCCAAAAGAATCCTGTACAATAAAACAACCTCTGGAGGCATCACAACCCCTGACTTCAAGCTCTACGATATAAAAACAGCTTGGTACTGGCATAAAAACCGACATGTGGACCAATGGAATCGAATTGAAAACTCTGACATTAATCCGCACACCTATGAACATACAATTTTTGACAAAGAAGCCAAAACTGTACAATGGAAAAAAGAAAGCATCTTCAACAAATGGTGCTGGCATAACTAGATGTCAACATGTAGAAGGCTGCAAATAGATCCTTATCTGTCACCATGCACAAAACTTAAGTCCAAGTGGATGATCAAAGACCTCAACATAAATCCAGTTACTCTGAACCTGATAGAAGAGAAAGTAGGAAGTAGTCTTGAACGCATTGGCACTGGAGATTACTTCCTAAATATAACACAAGTAGCACAGACATTGAGAGAAGCAATAAATAAATGAGACCTCTTGAAATGAAGACTGATGAGTTATTTTATGATATTTGAAGAACATAAAATTGGATAAAATAAGACCTATTAATTCAATGTGTAAAACATGTATGTGTGTCTCTTTATTAATAAAGACACTATTAGTCAAACCCAAAGTTGAATGATAAAGTAATAGGTATATTATGGATATTATTTCATAGCATTTAATTTTTAAAAGTTGCTCAAAACTTAAAATTGTACATTGTGATAAATAGAGATTGCAAAGAATATAAATAATATATGATCAGAGAAAATTTAATTAACAATTGAGAATGTGACATCTTAAAATGAGAAGAAAATCTATTTAAAAGTTTAACTTTGCAAACAGGTAAGGTATGGGAGAACTCAATAAAGAGAAATTAGCTAAATACAGACATTAACAGGTGCAGTTGGCTATTCAATAGCCCTGGAGTTCCCGTGTACTCCAAGAACTGTTGGCCATAATGACACAGAAACAGAGTGAGAAGCAATGAGCAGCCGGTAATGGCATTCACGACCTACGTGCAGCATTATTTTGGACAAAGAATAAAGCATGTCATGGAAACTTTTTTTTCTGAAAAGTCTCATCAAAGTCTAAAATCTCAGCTTCATTCATGCTATTAAGAAAAACCCAAATTACCCTACTCTCCTAATAGAAGAATATTTTTAGTTCTGAGCAGGACAGAGATGACCTAGTAAAATATTTAGGAGTAATCTGCTATTGTCTAGCTACTCTATTCTTGTAAGTGTGGAGAATGGATTATTGCTTTGATGTTTCATGTTGGGGTCATATACACAGGTCAGGGGTGCAAAGAAAGATAAGTCAGTGATGTATTAACCCAAAGTAGTTAGCTGATGGCTGTGTAGACACGAGAGCAAGGGCAAGTAATTACAATTCAGGAAAGAAGGGAAAGATTTGTGTCTGTAGTAGATGTTGGCCCCAAGAGGAGAGGAAAGGGCAGAGGCAAACAAACAGACCAAACAAGGTTGTAAACCAGAATTAGATACAGATAGAGAATTCCTCCAGGATGATGATAATAAGAAATGTTTTATATCAGAAACTATGCTTTGTGGAATGACAGCAGTCTACTTGGTCTTACAGTGCAGTGCCCCAATAAGAATGTTGTTTTTTATGGTTCTATATATGAGAAATTCCTTACCTGGTCAATTTTTCTCTATGACTGTTCATAGCTGGTATACATTTGCTTACTAGTCTAGCTCAATTGTGCTGCAGATGAATGTTTTTGCCTTGTTTGTACTCAGTCTGCCCGTCTAGAGGGTAGCTGGCATTTTTGTGTACATACCTAAGGGACTTCTCAACATGCAATTCTTACACCTTACAATCTTTTTTTATTTCAGCCTGGACAGTTTCAGACAGTGCAGACTCACCACATGGTTTGAGAAATGGCTGTAGGGAACAACACTCAACGCAGTTACTCCATCATCCCATGTTTCATATTTGTTGAGGTAAGTATATGTTTTTAAAGCTATGAACAAGATATAATAGCAAATTTCATGCTGAAGATATGTATTACTTTATGAAATTATTTAATCTCAAGATTGGGTCAAATTTTGGTGTCACAAATAGAGAATTAATAATTTAAAAACAATATTTATTAAATAAGAAACTGATGTGTGAATGATGAGCTTGGCTGGCGAAGCAGAATCTAGAGAGATGAATTAATCCTTCGGTAGCTCACCTTGATGCTGACATAAATATGAGTCTGGAAACCCGGGAGAGGAGAGATGGTTTATTCTTTTTCTTGCTGTACTGTCATTCTTATTTTGTAATGGTGTTCAAGATATATCGTTAATGTCTCCAGAAGAAGTTGAGTGAGGAAGCAAAATAGAACTTAGTTGAAAAGTAAGAGAAAGTGAACCTCAAGGTGGCTCGCATGGTTCTCATCTATTTTGTTCATAAAAAAAAATGGATCATTTTCCTGCATTTCTTCCAGGCAAAGCAACAAGAGTATTAGAAGATGTAGCCCAAAATAACTAGGTTAAAATGTCAGTTGCATCAATGAATATTGGTGTTTAATTAGGAAAGACATTAAACACAAGAAAACAAATGCTCAAGCCCATTATCAAGAATTAATCTTACAATTTTGCTGTATTTGCTTCAAATGTTTTTGGTTTTTTTTTGTTTTTGTTTTTGTTTTTGCTTTGTTTTGGCTTTCCTCCAAGGAAAGTAAAATGCTGCAGATATGACCAAAGTCCTACAACATAGAATATGATTCATGTGTACATTTTATTTTTAATACAATGTTAATTAAAACATAATTCCCTTTCCTACCTCCATTCCCTCCCTCCAACTCCTTCGCTGTCCCCCATTCTCAAATTGATGGCCTCTTCTTCCATGATTATTATGGTTACACACACACACATGTGCATGTGTGTGCAAATATATTAATACAACTTGATGAGTCCATTTTTGTTTTTTGTGTATGAATTGTTTCAGGCTGACCATGTTGTATTGAACAAATGGTTCATCCTGAAGAGAGACTAACTCTCCTTCTCTGTAGGTACATTGCTTTTTGAGGCAAAGAGCAATTCCTCTAGTTAAGGCTGAGGATAGCATTTGTCTATGTCTACAAAAATAAATATTTAGAAGGCAGTTGGGTGCCATGTCAATTTAGCTAAACAACAGTAGTGAGTCCTCTCTATTCAGCCATGGGGATTTGACTGGGTTTCTAGTGAATTCTCTCCTGTGGAGTAAGCCTCAAATCCAATCAGAGATCAGTTGGTTACTCTCCTAACAGTCATGCCACTGTTGCAGCAGTGAGAACGTTTGTAGGATTCGCATCTAGGTAAGACCATTAGCCCTTTTCTCCTATGGCAGCCTGTATAGCAACTTCTGGTGTTAGGAAAGCTCCAGTGGGAAGGAAGCTTTCAGCTCAGCTCTAGAGTGATTTCTATAGACCTTGTATCCAGGATATGTTATAACTTCAGCAATATGGTCTTATCAACTTTTCTGGTGAACAACCAACACAAGTGACACGAGTATTGTTTTGTGGGCCTGTGGGCCTCCCAGATCAACAACGCCTGAGGAGGTATCAAGCATCTGGTACTGGAGCAGCATTACTAGAGAGCCATGATTTATCCCTCTAGCACTTTTCTTTACACCTATACTCTTTAATTGGATTACAAAGTAGTAGGTTTCCATTTGGTTAGTTCATACACCGTTCATTTGGGTTAACTCTTTCTCCCCTTCTATCCCCCATCCCTGCTTAAACCTTTCCATTGCAGTATTACCCTCCCTCCTTTCACATCACATATACTCTACTATCTGCCTCCACGAAGGCATTCTTTACCCCAATGGCCCTTTTCTAGTTTCATGGCTTCTACAGGTACTCTGAGTTAAACATACAACTCTAAAGACTGAAGCAAGGATCCCAATCTGAGAGAGAACATGTAGTATTTATCTCTCTATGCCTGGGTCACCTCAACATATTTTCCTAGTTCCACCCATTTTCCTGAAAAATCCATCATTTCTATTTTTCTTTACAGCTTGATAAAATTCCATTGTGTGTGTATACCACATTTTAATTATCTATTCATCAGCTGGTAGAAATCTAGACTATTTCTATTTCCTAGGTATTTCTCAGTGATGATCATGGATGAGCAAATATCTCCATAGTAGGCTATAGAGTCTTTTGGGTATGTGCCAGGAGAGTTATAACTTAGACATACAATAGTTCTATTTCTAGCTTTTTGAGGAGCATCCACAATGATTTCCATACTGACTACATAGTGATGCTCCCACTAACAGTGAATAAGGGTTCCTCTTTCCTTACATCCATGCCCTTATTTGTTGTCATTTGATCCACTGATGATCCCATCGTGATCCCTGGGTGAAATGGCATCTCAAAATAGTTTTAATCTTTAATTCATCCTGTAGCAGGTCTTTCAAAAGTCATAAATCATAAAGATTCTTGAACCTTCTCTGAATTTGGCTTCATATTGTGATAACTAAGGAATGGTGAGTTTACTTGGCATCAAGTTTCCAGGGCTGGAACAGTCACCATTATTGTACCCCTTCTTACTCTCTGACTTTATTGTTGCTGCTACAAATTCCTCCAGGATTACTCTTCTCAATAAGGGATCCACTTTTTCTTTTCAGGTGATTGCAATATCCTCCCCCACTTCCCTAGGTGTGCTTCAGTTTCTAAGTGTGAATTTCTACTATGATTTGTTTTACATTTTCAGTATGAATGATATGTAGCTGTTTTATCCTGATTGAAATGTGCCCTTGTGGAGGGAGGAGGGAGGCTCATAAGACTCAAGAAAGAAACAAAAATTAAAAGGCTTAGGAAGTTCTTGAAACTTAACAAGACTCACAAAGTCCCTCCTCAAGATTATAAAAGCAGTAAAATAATTTCTGGGGAGAGGAGACTGTCCTGCTGGCTGATAAGATCATGCAGAGAACTTCAAGGACATGTTAGTGTTCATGAATCATCAACCATGCGTGAATGGGCTTTCCAGTGATAAAGCTGCCTTCACCCATGCTCTTGTAAGCAACCCCAGTAAAGTCCCTGGCTCAGTAGCTTAGAATGGAGTAGAATAATTCCTTTCATCTGCCATTAATGCTCTCTCTGGGTGCACAGATGTTTGTTTATGTCCCCCACCCCAGAAAAGTCACACGACATGAACATTTAAGTAGTGTTCTATTTTCTTTTCACTGTAATAACTTTTTGATGTATAACTTTCTACTTCTTTATATACGTTTCCTCTTTACTCATTTTGTTTCTATTTAATTTCTAAAAATTCTGTGCATGTTTTTAAAAAATCTTCCAACTTTATAGTGTTATTTTGTTGCCTTTTTGGCTTTCTTGTCTGTCTTTAATTGTACCCGAGGCATTTTACATACTCCCAGAATAATGCGCTCTGATTAGCCCTCTTATTTGTTGTGTCTGCTGCTGTAGCTCACAGTGGAGAGATTCTTTTAGGATTCATATGGGTACTAGGTTTGGTTAGTAATACTTTAGGGGGATTTTTGAATGAATATTACTCTTGCACTTTGGTTTTTATTATTTGGAGCCTTAACTTCCAAAGCCCCCAAATCAGAGTGTTCTGTCCCTGTGTTCTTTATGTGCCAGCAAGTAGATTCTGTGGTGCTTTCTTTCTCAGAAGTGAAAAGCAACTTTTCAAGAATATTGGCTTTTACACAAGAGTTGCACTTCTAACACAAGTTCTCACGTCCTTCATCAGGGGACACTAAGGCCCAAATCCCAAGACTGAGACTGAACTGTAACCCTTGCTCTACCCCACCTGGGTCCACAGGGGCTTGCATTCATGGAGTACCACTCAGATTTTTAGTACCTTTTTTGATTCAACTTACCTGTGAGTTCAACAGAAAGAGATGGAGAGAGAGAGAGATAACAGAGGAAGAGAGGAGGAAGAAAAGGGGAGAGAGAGAAAGTTAATTGCATATATGTATTTGTACTACATTTTTATCTATTATTTTTCTCCCATCAATGTATTTACTAATGCAACAAAACTTTCCATATCTACAGTTTCCCCAAGGCATAGTGTGTTTGCCCTGTTTTGAATGTTTTGTGTGTACCCAGGATTCTTATGTTACTTGGATCTTAAAAAACTCCTAATAAAGCCAGGATTTCTTAGCCTTGATTAAATGCATATGTGATACAGGGAGAGGATGAAAGACACCTACTGCCCATTATAGAACTCCCACATGCGTTTTCTTTGTTGCTCCTATGAGCACAGCCATTGGACTGGGTATGTTTGGTCTATTCCTAGCCGTTGATGAGGAGAATAGACACTAACCAACATCTACAATTCAAATTTCCTGGTGCAGCAGGAACTTGCTTTGGACTCACCTGGAAAAAGCTGGAGGGAGCTGCCTAATGAAGCAGCAAGCAGCATAAAAGGTCTCTTGCAGGTAACAAGTCAGGAGCAGCATTGCCCTGGGTAATTCTGGAATTGCACAAAAATGAGAGGACAGTATTTATAGATTACAAGAGCATGTGTAGAAATTAATGAATGGACCAAAGGGACAGGCAGAGCATTGAAGGAGAGCAGGGTAGGTTGAGATACCTGATGTAAAGTGGACAAGGCAGGGCATTCTGGAACCCAAGGCCTAGAATGCTGGGCATGCAGAATGAATCCTTTGTAATCTCCCAGTGCCAGTAGATTTTTGTCTCTGACCAGAGGCTCTGAAACTGGAGGCTTGACAAACAGATAATGATTTTTAGAGCCTAGGCTGTGAAAGTTTTAGCACATTTCTCTAATGAGAGAGAAATCCAAAATCTCTAAAATTCCAAGATGCTCCATTGTGGTATTTCTTACTAATAGACTTTAGCTTTTCATTGATCTAGTTACAGTAGAATAAGCAAAAAGTAGCAAATGCTGGAGTGGACAAAAGCTAGAGAAGTCATACGGAGTAGGAGAGCGAGCCTTCATTTCAACAGGAGGCATAGACTTTCTCAGCTTTGTTTCTGTGCCTTGTAGTCAACAATATTTTTGGGAGTCAAGGCACAGGACTTAGAACAAGCCGGTAAAACATTTAAATTGTAGCAGAGGAATCAGGAGTCTTCCTGAGTTCTAAATTATTATTCCTGTGTTCTCTTTTGTACCCCCTTTCTGCATCCTACTTTCTTTATCTTGCCTTTTCAGCAACACATTTCACACTTGAGGATCTATAAGAGGAACATTCCCCTAAGGGAGGACCCCCAAATCGGCATCTCAAGAGTCTGAACATTAGCAATGTGTACTGTTTATGGTCTCCCATGCTCGCTGTGAAAAATAAGTATATTTTTCCAGAATGCTTAATAGTAACAGGATCATTTTGGACAAATTTCTCTACATACAAATAGATTCCTCCAAGGACAATTTTACAGTATTGTCTTTAAAACTGTGAATAAATCGCACTGTCAAATCTATGTCAAATGTATTTCTGCTAATGCCAGAACTCTATATGGAGCCATGCTTCCTTAGAAAGTGATTCTGGGGACTTGAAACCTTTACATAATGAATGCAGTCTAGGCTTGACATGTGACAGGCTTTTTGTTTCCATTTTGATAGTTGATTGTACTTGCAGTTTTTATTGCCTGTGTTTTACAATTCATTTTTCTCAGATTGAACCTAGCCTGCTGGGTGGTAATGATAAATCACATCCTGGGGATAAAGAACATGATGTTCAGTCAGAACTTGATGATTCTGGGTATGTTTCTCTAGGGCAAAAGAGAACTAACCCCACATCACTTTTGGACATCAAGTGCTGTCAATGCTTCCATTGTCTGAAGTGCCTCTGGTTTTGGAAGAAGGATGCCTCCTCACTGGCTTTTCTAACCTGTGCTTGCAGCTACTTAGATTTAGCTGTGTTAACTATTTGTGGCTGAGGCTCACATTTTGACTCTTTTAGAGTTTTATACCTAATTCATATTCAAATTTTGTCTCCAATTTTTAATAAAACCTTGCTGGTTTTGGCTTGCAGGGAAGTATCAAAATCTTATCCTTATCTGCAGTGTAACGGAAAAACTTAAGTTGTTACGAAGCTTGCTGGCCTCAAGTCCTGGCTCTATCATTTGTTGCTGATAGAAAATTGAGTTTTTCCTTTGAGACTTCAATTACTTTGTTAAATAGGAAGAAATAGAACTGCATCATGGGAGCTTTTGAAAAATTGATGAGGTGAGGCACCTGAGCATTCTTGCTAAGTAATATATACTTGACAAGAATAAATTTAAAGTAACAGTTCTGATACAAAGATGAACATTAGCCAACTATACACTTACACCTGTGTGCACCTGCATACACACACACACACACACATCAGGAACACACACAAACCTCAAACACTGACAGGAGACAGCTTCTGGGTAGTTTAATCCCCCAATAAATGAACTTTCTGGGCTTAAATGGTTTTGGGAAGAAGCTTCAAAAATTTACTAGATACCAGAACAATAAAATTGTGTGACTTTTAAATTACAGTGACAAATATTAATGACAAAATAGTTCCTGCCTGTATTTTTCTGTGTAAACATCATTTGAGTGGTGTTTTCAGTGCAATCAATATTCAGTTGCCTATTTTTCAAAGCACCAAGGTTCCCAGGCTAGTATCAAAGACAGATTAGCATCATTGTCTTCAGATCTCCTTCCAAGTGAGTGAAAGCCCATCTGCTCTTCAGCTTTGAGTTTCTAGAAGCAGGATGCTCAGGGGTCCAGGTCCCATTTAAAATAAGTTCTCACAAAGTAAGAGAAGTGAGGACTAACAAGATGCTCTTGTCCTGACACCAAGGGACCATGAGAGGAAGAAACAGACTTGGAAGGAGTCAGTTAATTTCATCCGAATTAAAGACATGGGGTGGGGAATCTGTCCCCCTGCTTTTCTAACATCACTGTGTCACTAGCTCAACTGTGTCCTCTGTGTCCTGGTTTCCTCAAAGGTCAGGTCTCCTTCCTGAAACTTACACTTTTTTTTTAATTGGGCTTTAATGCTGAACCCAGAAAAACTTGTTGCAACCTTGTAATTTATAGCAATGTCCCGTGTGCGTGTGTGTGTGCGCGCGTGCGCGCGTGCGTGCATGACATCAAAGCAGTATATCTATTTTTTTTAATATACAATTCAACTTTACATATCAGCCATAGATTCCCCCCATTCTCCCTCCTCCTGTCCCCCCCCCCCCCCCCCCCCCCCCCCCCCCCCCCGAATTTACACTTTCAAAGAGAGTAAAAACACAATACAGTTCTTGGGGGATGTACATGTTTCTACAAATGCCTGCAACCTCACAAGTAATGTAGAGGAGGATGGGGAAGGAATGAGCAGAGGAAGTGTGCCTGTGCTCTTGCCAACATTTTAGTAAGATGAATAATTCCCTTCAGACATCTCTGCTCCCTCCAATCTACAGATACTGGTACCGTCATATATATCACATTTGAAAGTCTGATACTACTTTAAAACTGGATGTTTAAAACATCAGTAGGACAATATTGATCCTACATAACAGCAATTTGTCTTCGTATTTTAAGTTTCAGGTGAAAAATCTCAAGTAAAGAGAAGCCAATTGACTTGCTAAAGGCAACCCAGGTAATGATATTAAAGTTGGGAGCTGTACAATATAAACTAAATTAGCCTTCACCTTCACTGCATAGACGTGGACATCATTATTACAGTGAATAGGTGAATTTTCTCCAGCAGAGAACTAATTAGAGACAGGAAGTCCTTGTTGATGTCCTCAGAGACCAGAATGAAGACAGACAAAACTGTGGTAATGTGAACTTCTTTCCTAGAATCTATCTTCCTTGAAGAGCCTCACGAACACCTTTACATTTTCATCCAGATAGATTTCAACTGCCTAGAGCTGTTTGGAAATCACTTGGTTTAATGGAGATTTATATTGAATGATGAGACTCAGAAAACACTTTAAGCTCTGATTGGCATTAAATAACATTCCTTCTAAAAAGATTTACTTACTTTTAGTTTTATGTGTATAGTACTTTTCCTGCATGCATATCTGTACACCACATACAGGCTTGGTACCCATGGAGGTTAAAAGAGGGCACCAGATCCTCTGGAACTGGGATTACAGACAGTTGTAAGCTGCCATGTGGGTGCAGGAATCTGAATCTGGGTCCTCTGCAAGAACAACAAGTACTCTTAACCACTGAGCCATTTCTCTGGTCCCAAAATAACATTGTCTTTAAAACGCATTTAGAGGGACTTCAACTAGATTCTATTGTTGTGGGATGTTTGTATACTGTGTGAAAATGTATTTGCTGTGATTGGTGAACTAAAAAAGCTAAACAGCCATTAGCTGGGCAGGAGGTATAGGCAGGATTTCTGGGGAGAGACAGGAAGAGGAGGAGATAATTAAGGTGCAGAGGAGACTCCAACGAGACATGGAGGGAGTCAGACATACAGAATGAAAGAAAGGTAAAAAGCCATATGGTAGAATGTAGATCAATAAAAGCAGGTTACTTTAAGTTGTAAGAGCTAGTGGGACAAGCCTAAGCTAAGGCTGAAATTTCATAAATAATAATAAGTCTCCATGTCATGATTTTGGAGATGGTGGCCCAAAGGAAAGTCTGATTATATTCTGTATAATAGAAAAAAAAATCACAAAAGTCTCTATAATTTAGCTATCTAGAATTTCAGCATTTTGACATTACTTGGTTTGGATTTAAAATGTAGTAATGATGGCTTATTTGATACAGTCAAAGCTCCCATGTAATCTTTCTTACAGGATCTCATTTTCCTCTTTGCCTTCCCAGAGATCACTACCAAGATTAGTTTGGTGCATATAGTTTTGTAAAATGTAAATAATTTTGTAAATATGCATTAGTTCGTAATTATGCCTGAATGTGTCAAAACACTAAAAGCAATTATATGTGCTCTGTTGTGGTATCTAAACACGATTATACATGTAGTTATAACTGTATAAAAGATTAGACAATGTATACAAGTAGCCCCAGGTTATTGATCCTTACTGTATGGGATAGATTCTGCCACTGTAACTCACTGTGTCTAAATGCTAGTGGCTTAACTAACATCCAGGCTGTTTTCTTGTACTATAGTCCCATGTATGTTGACAGGAATTCTCTGTTCATCTCATTCTTTTAAGGACCAAACCTTTTAGAGCCTCCATCTCAGTGTGGCTCCACGATTACTTTCATCAGGGGAAACAGTCATGCAGCCTCCTAAAACTGATCTTTAAAGATTATATTTAGTCATGTATGTCATTTCCACTAACATTTAATTAGCCAGAACCACAAACATGTGCCATGCCCCTCTTCTATGGGAGTATGGAGTTACATACTGCAAACAACTGGACAGGGGAGAGAGAGAATGTCTTTTACTACCTAAGTGGCTTATCATGGTATCCTCATGAGTTCTTTTCCCACTAGAAATGAAACCCTGCAGCATTTAGATGATACAGGTTTAGTCAGTCATGTTCCAGTCAATAAGACATTGAAAATATTTGCAGAGTTTTTATTCATTAAATGATGTATGTAGGAAATCCCCTCATTCCTCAAGCAGAAACAAGTTTTTGTGAAGTAGGAGGTTGAAGAGACTCTATCTCTGACTGGGTTGGGAGACTATTAACACACCCTTCAGACGCCAAGCACCCCTCAACTCAAAGATGGCTGTCTAAGCAAGAACCATACATATCCAAGGTGTATCCTTAATATATCTACTAGATCTCTCAGCCCATAAAAATAGATGATAAAAATATTCACTTTTTTTAAAGGATGGTTAAAATATCAGTTTGTGGACAAAGTAGTTTGGCAATATACTGAAAAGCCAAAAGTATAAATCTCCCTTCCAGAAATAATCATAAATGTGAGCAGACTTTCCTACAAGATGATTCATTATTTTATCATAAAGTAGTCTGTAATGCTGAAAATTAAAAGCACTACCATTAAAGCACTGGGGGTGGATTTGAAGATTCTTGCCCATCATGTAGTGAAACACTATGGATCCATTAACATTATATTGTAGGAAATAGATGATCCCATGAGGAAATAATAAGATCAGATATTTCACTGAACAGGAGAGGGGAATAAATTCAGAATAGTTGTAATCTGAGTTTCCCAGGCTTTGTTAGTCTGAGTATGAATGGCAGACACCATGGTATCAACACAAATCAACATGCCACTGATCATTGCTGACATCTGATCTCACAGGATTTTAACAGTCCTTTAATCCTCTCCAGGTATGCCTGGGATTTCTATCTGCAACTCATGAAAGAGTCTCTCTCTCTCTCTCTCTCTCTCTCTCTCTCTCTCTCTCTCTCTCTGATGTGATCTTGCTACATGTCTCCCTAGCTGGTCTGAAACTCTTTATGTAGATCAGGCTGGCCTTGAACATACAGAGACCCCAGCTGCCTCTGCCTCCTGAGTACTGGGATTGAAGACACCGGCTACCACATCCATCCTGGGGCACTCTATGCATCTTAAACTTCTGCATATTGACTTCCTTTTCATAGGACTCAGGCATAAGTCCTACAAAACCACGTATTTGTTGGAGGATCAGTACTGAAGGGCAGACGACCCTCCTCTCTCTCTCTTCTTGTTCAATTTGCCATGTGGATTCACCCATAGAAACTTACTTTTGTGGGCCATAAGCCTTATTAACCTCTTAGACATACTATACACATATGACTCTTAGCCAAATAACCTTTCATGCAGATGTAGTGGCACAGATTTAAACTTTGATGCCATTTTGGCAGTATGTATATGTGCTTATGAGAGAATAAACACACAAAAGCTATTGTTTTTCTCTGAATGTTGGGAATTAAAAGTGTATTTTTTTCATGAATTCATATTACTTTTTTGTCAGAAAAAAATAACTACTTTTCAAGATTACATCATTATTGACATGTTTCTCAGGAAATTCTTTATGCAAAAAATTGGTTATGTTTACTATAATTTGAAAATTAACTATATTTACAAAACCCCACAAAGACTCCTATCATTTCTCAGGGAAGAACTAATAGAAGCAATAGTGGGGACTGTTCTTTCTAACACTTGATTTTTTTACAACATAATTTGTGTGGTCTTCACCAATGCCAAACCGCATGGGGGTATTGTTAAAAGTAATTATAATCATGCTTTCTTTGTTGGTCTTGTTTAGGAAAGTGTATTTGAATATTTTAATTTCTTCTTTGATTATAGGTTAATATGTTAAATTGTTCATTATGTAAAAGAAATGATTGTTCTTATATTCAGTTTTAGAACTGCATTTCCTACACATGTGCGCAATTATCATTTTCAACTGGCAGCTCTGGCTGAAGTACCCACAGTGATCCTCAGTCTCTGGTGCATATTAAATACAGTATCAAAAACATTTCTTTCTATAGTTAATAATTAAAGCATAAACTCATCATCCTAGACAAGTCACTGATCCAAATATTTTTCAGATAAGACAACTGAAATTCAGAGATTAAGTAGCTTGTCCAGTATCACCCAGCTAAATACAAACTGGATTTACAACCAAATTTGTAACTCTTGACCCTGCCATAATCAATGGCACCTTATTCATTAGCAGAGTTTTCAAAAGCAAAACTATATAAATCATTTCAATTGTCTAGAGAAAAAAGACAACAAACAAGGATACAAGTTTAGAAATGGAAGGATAGGGTGATAGTGTGGGGCGGCTAATATGTTCAACATATAATATGTAGCTGTACAAATTTTTTTAAATTTAAAATGTTTATAGCAAGAACAATTGTATGAAGTGCAATATGCTATATTTTAATATATTCAACATGATGTAGGAACCCTCGAGAGCAGGAGACCCCAGGTCAAGTGAAGGAATAAGCTCTTAGGAGGAGTCCTCTAGAATTATTGGACAGTTTAATGTGGACCAAGACCTAGAAAGGTCATGGGAAATTGAAAGGCAGAAAGCAGTTTCAAAAGGCTGTAGTTTAGAGGATTCTGTGGGGGACAGTGATGGGGAGACTGTCAAGATAGACTTAAGCTTGATTGTGAAAGACCCTGCAGGCTTTGGGAAACCAGAATATCCTTGAGTATATAAAACCCTTCATTGGTAACACAGAACATCAGAAATGATTCTGATAACCTTGTAGAAGAATTTTACTATTTACCATCTCTTCCCAGACTTGCTGATTATCTTTCTGAGAGAAACAAATGTCATGGTCCAGGGGTTCCTTTGTTCATCTGTAGTAGGCTTTTTCTTTTAGGCCACCAACCAGCTCTCAAATCATGACATGGAAATTTCTTATTAGTTATAAATACTTAGCCTAACTTAGGCTTGTTTCTAGCCAGCTCTTTTAACTTAAATTAACCTGTTTCTCTTTATCTACCTTTGCCTTGAGGCTTTTTATTTTTCTTTCCTTCTGTAGGTCTTATTTTCACTGCTTCTCTTGTCTATCTGTCTGGTGGCTGTCTGGCTTCTTGCCCCAAGCATCTCCCTCTTGATCCTCATTCTCTTTGTTCCTCTCCTTCTTCCTCTCATTCTCCTTCTATTTATTCCCTCTGCCTGCCAGCCCCGCCTTTTCTTTCTCCTGCCTAGCTGTTGGCTGTTCAGCTCTTTATTAGACCAATTAGGTACCTTGGGTGGGCAAGGTGAAACAAATGTAACACATCTTTACATAATTAAACATATGCAGCACAAACAAGTATAACACATCCTTACATTGTTAAACAAATGCAGCATAAACACATGTAACACAACTTTATACAGTTAAAGTAATATTCTGCAGCATAAACAAATGTACCACATCCTTACATAATTAAAATAATATTCCACAACAACTGTCCCTTACATAAAGTAAGCAGATGTGATGATGAGTGTATGTTATGGAAGTCATTGTTACTGAAAACCTCTGAGCACAGTGTATTGTGTTGTTCGAATCTTAAATGGTCTTTTAATAAAAAAAGCTCTGAACCAGATATTGGGGTAAATGCTGAGAGATCAGATAGACAAAGGAACAAGCCACTAGAGAAACTACTCACCTCACCAACTCCACAAATCCTCTGAATAAAAACCTCTGAGTCTTCAGCCGAAAAGCCTTCAGCTGAAAGGCTCTCAGTTGAAAAAAGTTTTTGTTCCTGTCTTCTTGTACCTTATATACCTTTCTCCACCCAGCCGTATTACTTCCTCCCTAGTACTGGGATTAAAAGCATGTGTGCTTCCCAAATACTGGTAGCAGAGGCATGAGATCTCAAGTACTAGGATTAAAGGTGTGTGCTACCACTGCCTGACTCTGTTTCTCTCCTAGACTGCATCAATCTCCTGTAGTCCAGGGTGGCTTTGAACTCACAGAGATCCATATGTATCTCTTCCTCCTGAGTGCTAGGATTAAAGGTGTGTGCCACCACTGCCTGATCTCTGTGTTTAATCTAGTGGCTTGTTCTGTCCTCTGATCTTCAGGCAAATTTTATTAGAGTACACAATATATCACCACAGCATTGTTTTTAGCATGTACCTCTTTAGTACAACTAAGGAAATGTTTTAGGTTTGGAAAAAGACAGTGTCAATGATAAGCCTAATTTTGATAGTTAACAAAGTTTCGATGTTGGCTCCTTATGGTAGAGAGTTGAGAACAGATCTTCCTAAGATTCCTAAGTAGCATATACAGTGCAATGAGCTCATTATCTATTCCAGTATCAACTCTTCCACTTTCTTCCAAAGTCCGTGTCTTTGGCAGAACATGTGTTGTTCAGTCTAATGTGAGAGTATCTGATAACTTTTGTACTGATGCATCAGCCATTGGATGTATAAGTGATTTTCCACTTAAGTGAGTTTTCAAAATTAGACCTGAAATGTTAATTCACCCACACACTCATTGTAATGTCTTTATGAACAGCAACTTACATTTTCAAAGAAGAACGTATAAAATGATACACATCTATGGCCTTCTCTCCAAGACATTTATTGTCCTATATGGGGTTGAGTTGAGTCTTTGGCTTCACTAAAACAGGATTTTCATACTTTGTTTGGAGACAACATTCTTTAGAGTGACTGCTAAGCTTGTTAAAATTTGGGCACCTGCACCCAAACTCTATTCTTTATCAGAATGAAAAGGAGAGAAGCTATATTTACATTTCCTCAGTCATTTCTTTAGATCATTCTTTTGCAAAGTTTAAGAATTAAACTCCTTTTAGATTTGTATATTCATAGACACATAGTATATGAGTATGTGCTGACAGTACCCCTGCCTGTTTTCTTGAACCCATCCTAAGGATGGTCATACTGCCCAAAATTATCATGCCAAATGGGTCCTCATCCTAAGGCTGCTCTGGTTGTAACACTGCATAATGCATATGAATTGAGTAAGTGGTTTGGGACAGAGGTATGAACACTCTCTACCAAAGAAGAAAGTATGATGGTGGATAAGCTCCTTGGTGGGACATTTCTAAATGGAATCTTCTACAGTCTCTCACAAGGCCCCAAGCAAGATAGAATGACCATTGCTCTTAGTAATAATCTACTCATTGATAATCTTATTACCTTCCCCCCAACACACCCCTTAATGTGTTTCCTAAGATAATCACATTAAATGCTTGCATCCACACCTCTGTCTCAAAATTCACTTCAGAGGCCAACCAAAATAAGAAAGAGAATGTTAACTGGAGTCTGGAAAAAAAATAATCCAACTGAATTAGTGATAAGGTTGGGAGAATGGAGAGCTAAAAAAACATTTAAGATGTGTGATTAAAGTAATTTCATTAAATAAGATCCTTGTGATCTAGAGTGCTTTATAACTTACTTAAAACTAAGTCAATTTAGGTGGATTTTTTTCACAAGTGCTCTCATTGCTGTATGCTTACTTACCTTTATATGTACACATTAAATGTAATGTGTACAACATCCTTTCCAACCAATGTATTCTAGTATTTTAACTTTAAATCCTATATTTCTCCTTCAAAAGATCTTCAGATCTTCTGGGAACATATATGTGTGTGTGTGTGTGTGTGTGTGTGTGTGTGTGTGTGTGTGTGTGT
>CABHPR010151962.1:35493-52451 GCA_902168415.1 Peromyscus melanophrys | reverse complement strand
TTTAATTTAATTTTACACATCAGCCCCTGATTCCCTTGTTCTCCCCCCTCCCGCCCCCCACCATCCCCCCAGCCCATCCCCATTCCCATCCCCTCCAGGGCAAAGACTCCCCTGAGGATTTAGTTCAACCTGGTAGATTCAGTCCAGACAGGTACAGTTCCCTCCCCCCAGGCTGAGTCAAGTGTCCCTGTATAAGCCCCAGGTTCCAAACAGCCAGCTCATGCACTGAGGACAGGACCTGGTCCCACTGGCTGGATGCCTACCAAACAGTTCAAGCTAATCAACTGTCTCACTTATCCAGAGGGCCTGATCCAGTTGGGGGCTCCTTAGCTATTGGTTTATAGTTCATGTGTTTCCATTCATTTGGCTATTTGTCCCTGTGCTTTTTCCAACCTTGGTCTCAACAATTCTCGCTCATACAAACCCTCCTCTTTCTCGCCAATTGGACTCCTGGAGCTCCACCTGGGGCCTGGCCGTGGATCTCTGCATCCGGTTCCCTCAGTCATTGGATGGGGTTTCTAGCACGACAATTAGGGTGTTTGTCCATCCTATCACCAGAGTAGGTCAGTTCGGGCTGTCTCTTGACTATCGCCAGTAGTCTATTGTGGGGGTATCTTTGGGGATTTCTGTGGGCCTCTCTAGCACTTTGCTTGTTTCTATTCTCATGTGGTCTTCATTTATCATGGTCTTTTATTCCTACGTCTCCCTCTCTGTTCTTGATCCAGCTGGGATCTCCTGCTCCCCTAAGCTCTCTTTCCCTCGACTCTTGCCCTTCATTACCCCCACTCATGTCCATGTTGTTCATGAAGATCTCATCCATTTCTCCATCATTGGGTGATCCCCGTGTCTTTCTTGGGGTCCTGTTTTCCAGGTAGCCTCCCTGGTGATGTGAGTAGCAGTCCAGCCATCCTTGCTCCACATCTAGTATCCTCCTATGAGTGAGTACATACCATGTTTGTCTTTCTGAGCCTGGGTTACCTCATTCAGGATGATTTTTTCTAGATCCATCCATTTGCCTGAAAACCTCATGATGTCGTTGTTTTCCTCTGCTGAGTAGTATTCCATTGTGTATATGTACCATGTTTTATTTATCCATTCTTCAGTTGAAGGGCATCTAGGTTCTTTCCAGGTTCTGGCTATTACAAACAATGCTGATATGAACATAGCTGAGCAAGTACCCTTGTGGTATGATTTGGCATTCCTTGGGTGGATGCCCAAGAGTGGTATAGCTGGATCTTGGGGGAGATTGATTCCCAATTTTCTAAGAAAGCTCCATATTGATTTCCAAAGTGGTTGTACAAGCTTTCATTCCCACCAGCAGTGGAAGAGAGTTCCCCTAGCTCCACATCCTCTCCAGCATAAGCTGTCTTCAGTGTTTTTGATCTGAGCCATCCTGACAGGCATACGGTGATATCTCAGAGTTGTTTTGATTTGCATTTCCCTAATGATTAGGGATGTTGAGCAATTCCTTAAATGTCTTTCAGCCATTTGAGTTTCCTCTGTTGAGAATTCTCTGTTTAGTTCTATAGCCCATTTCTTAATTGGACTGTTGAGCATTTTGATGTCTAATTTCTTGAGTTCTTTATATATTCTGGATATCAGTCCTCTGTCAGATGTGGAGTTGGTGAAGACATTTTCCCATTCTGTAGGCTGTGGCATTGCCTTGTTGACCATATCCTTTGCTCTACCAAAACTTCTCAGTTTCAAGAGGTCCCATTGATTGAATGTTTCCCTCAGTGTCTGTGCTACTGGTGTTATATTTAGGAAGTGATCTCCTATGCCAATGTTTTCAAGACTACTTCCTACTTTCTCTTCTAGCAGGTTCAGAGTAGCTGGATTTATGTTGAGGTCTTTGATCCACTTGGACTTAAGTTTTGTGCAAGGTGACAGATATGCATCTATTTGCAGCCTTCTACATATTGACATCCAGTTATGCCACCACCATTTGTTGAAGATGGTTTCTTTTTTCCATTGTACAATTTTGGCTTCTTTGTAAAAAATTATATGTTCTTAGGTATGCGGATTAATGTCAGGGTCTTCAATTCAATGCCATTGGTCTACATGTCATTTTTTATGCTGTTTTTATTACTGTAGCTCTATAGTAGAGCTTGAGGTCAGGGATCGTGATGTCTCCAGAGGTTTTATTGTACAGGATTCTTTTGGCTATCCTGGGTTTTTTGTTTTTCCATATGAAGTTGAGTATTATTCTTTCCAGGTTTGTGAAGAATTGTGTTGGTATTTTGATGGGGATTGCATTGAATCTGTAGATTGCTTTTGATAAGATTGCCATTTTTACTATGCTAATCCTGCCTATCCATGAGCATGAGAGATCTTTCCATATTCTGACATCTTCTTCAATTTCTTTTTTCAGGGACTTAAAGTTCTTGTCATATAGGTCCTTCACTTGCTTGGTTAGTGTTACCCCAAAATATTTTATATCATTTGTGGCTATTATAAAGGGTGATGTATCTCTGATTTCCTTCCTTGTCAATTGTATATGGGAGGGCTGCTGTTTTTTTTTTTTTTTTTTTTTTTGAGTTGATCTTGTATCCTGCTATGTGACTGAAGGTGTTTATAGACTCTTTGGGGTCACTCAAATATACTGTCATGTCATCTGCAAATAGGGAAAGCTTGACTTCTTCTTTTCCAATTTGTATCCCCTTAATCTCCTTATGTTGTCTTATTGCTCTGGCTAGAATTTCAAGTACTATATTGAGTAAGTATGGCGAGAGCGGACTTGCCTCATTCCTGATTTTAGTGGAATTGCTTTGAGTTTCTCTCCATTTAATTTGATGTTGGCTGTTGGCTTGCTGTAAATTGCCTTTATTATGTTTAGGTATGGTCCCTGTATTCCGACTCACTCCAAGACCTTTATCATGAAGTGGTGTTGGATTTTGTCAAATGCCTTTTCTGCATCTAGTAAGATGATCATGTGGTTTTTTTCTTTCAGTTTGTTTATATGGTGTATTACATTGACAGACTTTTGTATGTTGAACTACCCTTGCATTCCTGGGATGAAGCCTATTTGATCATGGTGGGTAATTTTTTTGATGTGTTCTTGGAGTCTGTTTGCCAGTATTTTATTAAGTATTTTTTGCATCAATGTTCATGAGGGAGATCAGTCTCTAGTTCTCTTTTTTTGTTGTATCCTTGTTTGGTTTAGGAATCAGGGTAATTGTAGCCTCATAGAAGGAGTTTGGTAACGTTCTTTCTGTTTCTATTGTGTGGAACAATTTAAAGAGTATTGGTGTTAACTCTTCTTTGAAGATCTGGTAGAATTCTGTGCTGAAACCATCTGATCCAGGGGTTTTTTTTGGTTGGGAGACTTTTAATGACTGATTCTATTTCCTTAGGGGTTATTGGTCTATTTAAATAGTTTATCTGCTCTTGATTTAACTTAGGTATATGGTACCTATACAGAAAACTATCCATTTCTTTTAGATTTTCCAGCTTTGTGGAGTAGAGGTTTTTGAAGTATGACCTGATGATTCTGTGGATTTCCTCAATGTCTGTTGTTATGTCTCCCTTTTCCTTTTTGATTTTGTTAATTTGGATGCTCTCTATCTGTGCTTTGGTTAGTTTGGATAAAGGCTTGTCTATCTTGTTGATTTTCTCAAAGAACCAACTCTTTGTTTCATAAATTTTTTCTATTCTTCTCTTTGTTTCTATTTTATTGATTTCAGCTCTCACTTTGATAATTTCCTGGCATCTATTCTTCCTGGGAGACTTTGCTTCTTCTTGTTCTAGAGCTTTCAGGTGTGCTGTTAAGTCACTAGTGTGAGATTTCTCCAACTTCTTTATGTGGGCATTTAGTGCTATGAATCTCCCTCTTAGCACTGCTTTCATAGTGTCCCTTAAGTTTGGGTATGTGGTATCTTCATTTTCGTTGATCTTTAGGAAGTCTTTAATTTCTTTCTTTTTTTCTTCCTTAACCCATTGGTGATTCAGTTGAGCATTATTCAGTTTGCATGAGATTGTAGGTTTTCTCTAGTTTTTGTTGATGTTGAAATCTAACTTTAAACCATGGTGGTCTGTAGAACGCAGGAGGTTATTCCAATTGTTTTGTAACTGTTGAGATTTGCTTTGTGGCCAAGTATGTGGTCGATTCTGGAGAAGGTTCCATGGGGTGCTGAGAAGAAGGTATATTCTTTTTTGTTAGGATGGAATATTCTATAGATATCAATTAAGTCCATTTGAGTCATAACATCAGTTAAGTCCTTTATTTCTCTGTTAAGTTTCGATTTGGGAGATCTGTCCAGTGGTGAAAGTGGGGTGTTGAAGTCTCCCACTATTAATGTGTGGGGTTTTGTATGGGGTTTAATCTTTAGTAGTGCTTGTTTTACATATGTGGGTGCCCTTGTGTTTGGGGCATAAATGTTCAGAATTGAATCTTCATCTTGGTGGGTCTTTCCTGTGATGAGTATGTAATGCCCTTCTTGCTCTCTTTTGATTGATTTCAGTTTGAAGTCTATTTTGCTGGATATTAGGATGACTACACCCGCTTGTTTCTTAATACCATTTGATTGGAAAGTCTTTTCCCAGCCTTTAATTCTTAGGTAGTGTCTATCTTTAAATTTGAGGTGTGTTTCTTGTATGCAGCAGAAAGATGGGTCCTGCTGTCATATCCATTCTGTAAGCCTATGTCTTTTTATAAGTGAATTAAGTCCATTGATATTAAGGGATATTAATGACCAGTGATTGTTCATTCCTCTTATTTTTTGGTGGTACTGTGTGTACTTCTCTTCTTTGGGGTTTACTGCTGTGGCATTATCTATTGCCTGTGTTTACGAGGGTGTATCTGACTTCCTTAGGTTGGAATTTTCCTTCTAGGGCTTTCTGTAGGGCTGGGTTTGTGGATAAGTATTGTTTAAATCTGGTTTTGTCTTGGAATGTCTTGTTCACTCCATCTATGATGATTGAAAGTTTTGCTGGGTATATTAGTCTAGGCTGGCATCCATGGTCTCTTAGTGTCTGCATTACATCTGTCCAGGTCCTTCTGGCTTTCAAAGTCTCCATTGAGAAATTGGGTGTTTTTCTGATGGGTTTGCCTTTATAAGTCACTTGGCCTTTTTTCTTTGCTGCTCTTAATATTCTTTCTTTATTCTGTATGTTTAGTTGTTTAATTATTATGTGGTGAGGGGAATTTTTTGGGGGATCTAGTCTGTTTGGTGTTCTATAGGCTTCTTGTATCTTCATAGGCATTTCCTTTTTTAAGTTGGGAAAGTTTTCTTCTATGATCTTGTTGAATATATTTTCTGTGTCTTTGAGTTTGTATTCTTCTCCTTCCTCTATCCCTATTATTGGTAGGTTTGGTCTTTTCATGGTGTCCCAAATTTCTTGGACATTTTGGGTCATGACATGTTGGCTTTAGTGTTTTCTTTGACTGATGAATCTATTTCTTCTACCGTATCTTCAATGCCAGAGATCCTCTCTTCCATCTCTTGCATTCTGTTAGTTATACTTGCATCTAAAGTTCCCGTTCATTTACTCAGATTTTCTATTTCCAGCATTCCCTTTTTTTGTGTCTTCTTCATTTTTTCTATTTCCCTTTTCAGGTCTTGGACTATTTCCTTCATCTGTTTCATTGCTTTTTCATGATTTTCTTTCAGGGCTTTATTGTTTTCTTCTGCTTTATTTGTCCTTTCCTCTAGTTTTTTTATAGCGTTCTTCCCATTTTTTGTTTGTCTTTTCCTCAATTTCATTTGTGACTCCT
The DNA here is from genome assembly GCA_902168415.1 of Peromyscus melanophrys. NCBI lineage: Eukaryota > Metazoa > Chordata > Mammalia > Rodentia > Cricetidae > Peromyscus > Peromyscus melanophrys. Next base: position 46,738 of record CABHPR010151962.1, on the reverse strand, counting down.
TCTATATAAGCCTCTACCTTCTTCATGATGTTATTCATAAGGCTGGTTTCTTCTGCTTCTTCCATTTTTTGATGTTCAGGTCTAGCTATTGGAGGAGGGCTAGGTTCTGGTGATGCTGTATTGCTCTTCATTTTGTTGTATGTACTTTTGCCTTGACGTCTGTCCATTTCCTTGTGGATTCGTTCTTGGTCTTATCAGCGCACTTGGTCCAGACAGAGATGACAGATTCAGGAAGCTTCTCTCTCTTGTCCAGATGGGAGGTCCAGGGTGGGATGGGAGCTCTTGTCCAGATGGGAGGTCCAGGGCAGGATGGGAGCTGCGGCCTGGTCTCTACGTCTCAGGAAATGGCTGGGGTCTCAGGCGGATGGTTGTGGGGGCAGGGCATGGAGATTGCAGGGTCTGCTGGGGGTCTTGGAGAAGGGGAGCCTTCCTGGTGGGGGTGGAGGGGATCCTGCCCTATGGCCTAAACCTGGGGCCAAGTTGGGCAGGTCTTCCCCAGAATGGCTGGTGCCCAGGGATGGGATCTAGGCTGAGCCCAGGCACTCACCTCTTGTCCAGATGGGAGGTCCAGGGCAGGATCGATTTCGTCTTTTCATAGTTTTCCAGATTTCCTGGATTCTTAGTGTTTTTTGATTTAATGTTTTCTTTGACAGATGAATTTATTGATTCTCTTGTATCTTCAATGCCTGAGATTCTCTATTCCATTTCTTGTATTCTGTTGGTGATGCTTCTATCTATAGTTCCTGTTTGCTTGAATTTGTAACTCTGGAGTTTGCTGAGGTTAGGGTCAGGGCTTGCAAGAGCTGGGATGGCAAAGGCTGGGGGAAGTGTCCTGGGTAATAGTATCCAGGGAAGGGAGCAGTTTGGCTGAAAGATGAGTCATTCACTGGTTTTGACATGTGAGGTCTGCACTTCAGTGGCAGAAGTCCACTGGATTTGGGAGCAGAACACAGCACCAAAAGAATCAAGAAATCACATTATTTTCTATTCACCAGAATTATGCACAATATATTTAAGTATGTTTGTATATGATTCTTGAAGATACATATCTTCCACTTATCTGCACAATGTTCCCCTCAAGAACCACAGACCAGCCAGGCGGTGGTGGCGCACACCTTTAATCCCAGTACTCGGGAGGCAGAGCCAGGCGGATCTCTGTGAGTTCGAGGCCAGCCTGGGCTACCAAGTGAGTTCCAGGAAAGGCGCAAAGCTACACAGAGAAACCCTGTCTTGAAAAAACAAAAACAAAAACAAAAACAAGCAAACAAACAAAAAAAAAGAACCACAGACTAACAAAAAACAGAGAACCAGGCACTAGAAACCTCATTTAGATTAACTGGTTACTGCATTCCATATGACTCCCCAAACTGCAATGTCAGCAAAGTCCTTGGTTGTCTCTTAGAGGCTGAAGGTGGGCCAAATTGCTGAAGACGTTTCATGCTTTGGATATAGCACTTGGATGATTCAAACTGGATGAGACCTGAAATCCTCTTTTTTAGAGTCTAGGTTCCATGGTTCCATAAAATACTCTGCCAGCATCTAAGTGAGAGAAATAATTAAACAGTGCTATCTAGCTGCAAAACCAGAAAAAATGACCAGTATAGCAAGATACACATATATGCATATATGTGTGTTTGCATGTGTGTGTGTCTGTGTGTGTGCATGTGTATGTGTGTGTGTGTGTGTGTGTGTGTGTGTGTGTGTGTGTGTGTGTGTGCATGCACACTCTTCATTAGTGGCATTCACATATTGGTACCAACTAAGAGCTGTCTAATTGAAATTAAGGACTACTCAAGGGAGGAAAGCATTCCTTTTACTGAAATCTTGGGCAAATTCCAGGAGTCAGTAGGGTCATGGATTTTTAAAAAATTGAGAAATTTGACTACGTCCTCTTTGCTAGACCAATATAATTCATTGCTACATTCTAAATTTTATACTTATAACTACAGATAAGTGTAGTTAACACATCTCACCAAAATACTCCTCACAGTTGATGGAGACCATCACAAAAAAGAAAACAAATAAATAACAAACAAAAATCCATAAATAGACACAATGCAGAGATCAATAGATCATGGGGATCACTGTTTCAAGGGATACATCTACATTACAGATCCTGTAACTGTGGTTTAGAATATTACAGAAGAGGAGGCAGAAAGATGGTAAGAGTCAGAATACCAAGGAATTTGCTGTGAAGCAGTCTCTCCTAAAGACAGCTGCATAGATTATGCAACAATGGTAATATCAATGGACATGTTAACATGAAAGGGGGAAATTTTGTAGGGTCATAGTTCTAGACAAAGACCTAGAGGCAACTAATGACTACTGAGAGGGAAATTAGGGTTTTTTAGGTCTGAACCCATTATTGGTTGTCCAAAACAGAGTGGTCTGCTTTGAAATTATTTATATATGAACACAAAAATGGGGTTCATAAAAGGATAACTGGGGGCAGAGGGAAAAAAGGGGGAGTGATTTAATTATATTTTAATTTATTTTATAAAGAGAAATGCTCATTATTCTGATGAGGTAAAATTGAAAATTATTCCCTGGGATTCTACAGATATGGATTAGTCAGGATGTGAATCCAATTCCCCAGAACTCATGTGAAATGTTCAGATTATGATTATGTTTGCTTATAATCCATGCTCTGAAAGATGGGGAAGGAAGACCTCTGGCTCTTAACAGTCAGCCAGTCTAGACTTGTTTGTTACTTCCAGGCTAATGAGCAACCCTGTCTCAAGAAAGCAAAGGAAGGACACCTGAAGTTGTTTTCTCCTCCTCTGCACATGCATGTATACGCTTTTGAACACAAGCATGAATGTATGCACACACACACACACATACTTATTGCCACGTTTGTACTTTCCAACAAGAAGCTCTAAATATTACCACACAGAAGCAAACTATCATGCCAGGTCTTGAAATAGATGGAGGAGTCATATCGGGGCCACGCATGAGAAGATGATTGTTTCTGTCCACCAGACTTTGGAAAACTTTGCTGCAGAACAATAAAAGATGCAATGGTATCAACCTTCCCACCAGTATTGTTTCCAATGGGAATATATATATATATATATATATACTTTGTATAAGATATATGTCATTCAGATATGTACTTGAAAAAACAACTTTTACTTCAGTAGATAATGTTCAAAATAGAAAAGTATCAGGAAAGTTGGTGATTACTTTTGGACTAAAGATAAAGGGGAACAAAGCCCTTTTCATGTATTGATTCCTCTTTTATTGATTGCTGAAGATTAATGTTTTGACTAATAATTGCATCTTATCCTCACTTATATTCAGGATTCACCACAAGTTTACTACAAGACAGGATATAGCTGAGAAAGCTTCATTGGAAGTAGAGCTTTTTCCAGGGAGATTAGAAAACTTGATCCCCAATAACCGAAAACCCTGTTTAAGACTGTGTCAGCCACATTGCCAAGCTGCCATATGGAAGTGGCAGGCCAGAAGGCAGGGCTCAGCAAATGCACAGTATCTACTCCAGTCTGCAATAGATGCCAATTAATGATAGAAATCTCTGAAATTTATCATCTAGGGACATACAACCAGCTCTGCCGACTGTCCATGTTAAGCATGACCTTAGAAAATGATGGAAGCATGGGCTCTGAGTATAGGCTATAGAGTATGTGGCTAGCATGCACAAAGCCCTGAGCTGTATCCTCATGACCATGTCATTCAGGCATGGTAGTAGACATTTTTAGTCCCAGTACTGAGTAAGTGGAGTAAATTGGGGCCTGGATAGTTGGCTCAGCAGATAAGAGCACTGGCTGCTTATTCAGAGGGCTGGGGTTCCATTCCTAGAACCACATGGTGGCTCCTAACCTTCTAAAACTTCAGTTGCAGGGGATCCAAACACTTCGTTCTGCCTTCTAAGGGACCAGGCACCAGGTACATACATGTTACACAGAAATACATCCAGGCAAAATACTCATATGCAGAATAAATAAATACAAAAGAAAAAAATGATACCGGTTATGTAAACAAGTTGAGTGTTGGTCTCAACCAACATGAAGTACATGAGACAAGATAAAACAAAATAACAAAATAAAAGAAAACAAACAAGGAAGAAAAGAAGGAAGGAAGGTTAAAAGGGGGAAATAGAGATGGAAGGAAGGAACGAAGGAAGGAAGTGGGGGAGGGAGGAAGGAAGGCAGGAAGGAAGGAAGAGAAAATAGTGGAATGTCAAGAGAGAATAAGAAAGACTCTAGGAGAGGTTTATACCCTATTTCTGAGATATGAGTTCAAAGATTGGACTCTAGACCTAAGAAGCCTTCTAAGAACAATACAGCAGCCCTGTCAAAGCTGATGTACAAGAGCAGACAGGAAGAAGGACTCAGGGATAACCCCAGGTGGGTTTAGCTAAACTGAAGATAGTAAAAGGTACAAAGCTGAGTTTAAGTATAAGAAAGGCAGAAGAGCAGATATTAACATAGATTAAGCACAGCATCTCCCTGGGAACCTGCTGGTCATGCTGATCAGTGAATCAGGCAGGAGATCCTCATTCTGTCTCCTCCCCTCCAATTCCAGGCACTCAGTCTTATCCCTAGCTTTGTAGCAGATACTCTGCTGCAGCCTCTTCTCTCTGGTCCCATATCCAAAGGTCTATCCCCATCCTGCTGGCAAACCCAGCTTTCCTCTCTCTTGTGGATCCTCTCAGTCCCCTGCTTCTAACCCTTCCACATTCCTTAGTGTCAGATTTGATTATCTAGAAACAAATTTGATCCTGGTCCTAGCAGAGTCTCAAAAGCATTCTCTATCAGGTAGCACACAGCCATCAAACTCTCCAAAGAGCCAGAGAGAGCACTAGAAATCAGGGAACAAAACACCCACCCAACAAACAGAAGACCAGATTTTAGCACTTAGAATTGTAATCATCTCAAACCCAGACGCCTGGATGCTGCCCTAAAAGCACAATCAATACCATCAAGGGCAACATGTCTCCACTGGAGCCCAACTAGCCACCCTACTAGAATGGCCCCTGAGAAATGCAATACTGCAGAAGCACAAGACAAGGATTTCAAAATAGCTTTTATAAATATGATGAAGAATAATAAAGGAAATTTGAATGAATGTATTAATAAAATGTATGAAAACACAAGCAGTGGAATTAAATGAAGAAAACAGTTCAACATATGAAAGTAAAACTGGAACCACTAAAAATTTTGAAAAGCCAACATGTGTTAAAACTGGAAAAGAAAAATTTAGGAACTTGCATAGAAACCTTAGAGGCAAGCCTTATCAAAAGAATACAAGAGATCTCGGGAATTTGAAGGCAAGATAGAAGGAATGGATACTTAAGTTACAGAAAAACGTTAAACCTAAAAAAAAAAGTACAAGCATTCTGGAACCCTGGACACTATGAAAGGACCAAGTCTAAGACTAAAGGAACAGAGGACAGAGAAGTAACCCTGGTCAAAAGCACAGAAAATATTTTCAAACATTTCATAGAATAAAATTTCCCAAACTAAAAAAGGAGATACCTATCAAGGTACAGAAGCATAAAGAAAGCCAAATAAACTTCACCAGAAAAGAAATTCTTCACAAAACATAATAATCAAACACAAAAAGTACAGAACAAAGAAAAAATATTAAAAGCTGCAAGAGAGAAAGACCAAATAATGTATAAAGGCAGACCTATTAGAATAATACCAGACTTTTCAATGGAGACTCTAAAAGCCAGAAAAGCCTTGATGGACATTTTACAAACTCCAAAACTTAACATGCCAGCCTACTACACCCAGCAAAACTTTCAATAACATGTGATAGAGAAATAAAGATATTACATAATAAAGTCAAATTTAAGCAGCATCTATTTACAAATTCAGCTCTACAGAAGCCATTTAAAGGAAAATTTTTACCTAAAGCATTTAATTACACCCAAGAAAAATACAAGGAATAAATAATCTGAGGCCATTAAATCAAGAAGGGGAAAATGCACACCACTACAACAAAATAACAAGAATCAATAAAAAACCGTCCATTGGTAATTCTCAAAATCAATGGTCACAATTCCACCAATATACAGTCACAGACTAATATATTGGAATGAAAAAAAGGATCCATCCTTCTGCTGCAACCAAGAAACATGCCTTACCATCAAGGAAAAATATTACCTTGGGATGAAAGGTTGAAAAAAGGTATTCAAGGCAAACAGACCAAAGAAAAAATAGGCATAGCCATTTTAATATCTGAAAACCTATACATCAAGTAAAAACTAATAAAAAGAGATGGGGAAAGACACTACATACTCATCAAAGGAAAATTCTACCAAGATGACATTTTAGTTCCTAACATCTATGTCCCAAACACAAGGAAACAATTGCAAGGTGCTGTGTTACTCAGCTCTCTGTTATTTCAAAGGTCAGGTCACAGGTAGTCTTCTGGATATGTGAGGTCAACTGTTTAAAAGCTTCTTGTTACTGAAAGAAAGGCTTATAAGAGACACAATTGAATTTGTCCCCTAGCTCTCTCTCTCACAGCCAGTCTCTCATTAATTAAAGGAAAGTTCACATGGAGCTGGCAATCTCATGACTTCTGGTCATGTCACCGAGCTGTGTACTAAGAAAGCCAGAATCTATGTCATAGATCTGGGTAGTTCATCTGAGTCAGGAGTTGTAGGGAAAGATACTGATTATAGGTTTTGGCAATGCAGTGTGAAAACTCACACTATTCAATGGGTCCCATTGCTTATTTTATGAAGTAGAAGCATATTTAGAAAGAATGATGGCCCCAAAACAGGTCAGGTGGAGAAAATCTGAGACTGTGCATTTGACAAACCAATATAAACAATATTCATTTTGGCAGTATAATCTATCTTGAAAAAAATTATTGCCCTTTTCTACCTTTGCTTCCTTTTTTTATTTTTTACATACTTTTCTTACGTTTTTGGATATATTACACTGTTTTTATAAAGTCAAATCAAAATGCCTCTTTCTTTTACTAGTCTTGAGTTATACAAAAGCATGAAGATAAATTACTATTTAGAGAATATGTAAGGATTGGTCAGATGTCTCAGGTGATAAGTGTTTGTTTTGTCTTATGAAGGTCTGAGTTTTATTTGATTTAAAACTTCTTTTGAATCATGATGATGATGAAGATTGTGTGTGTGTTTTTTTATATGTATGTGTGTTTGTGTGTGGTTTTGTGTGTGTGTGTGTGGGTGCATGGAGGGGGTCCATGTGTGGAGATGAGAGATAACATTTGAGACTCAATTTCCTTTTTCTGCTTTGGGTTCTAGGGATCAAACTCAGGCCTTCACACATGAATTACAAGCACGGATAACTGCTGAGCTAGTTTGCAAACTGTGAATTATATTTTATGTATTTTTCCTTTTTTTATGAGACAGGATTTTGCCTGTTATCTTTATAACAGGATGGACTCAAAATGACAATCCTCTGTCTCAGTCTCCCAAGGGCTGCAATTAGAGGCATGTATTACTATATTGAACGTTTTAACTTAACATTTGAGAAAAAATATAATTTATATTTTTACAACTTAAGTTTAAAAAGAAAGAAAGAACACGCTGCATTGTATCCTACCACTAAGCATTAAAGTTGAGTATCAACAACACCAGAAAGCTTACAAACTCATGGAAATGAAACAGCTCACCACTACATGAAAAATGAGTTAAGACAGAAATTAACAAAAAAAAGTAAAGACTTTGGTAAAAATAAATGAAAATGATAACATAGCATACACAAACTTATGGGACACAATGAAGGCAGTTTTAAGAGGCAAGTTCAAGGCTGTAAGTGCCTACTTTACAAAGAAAAATTGATGAAATCTCATAATAGTAATTCGACTGCACACCTGAAAGCTCCAGAACAACAAGAAAGAAAGAAAGAAAGAAAGAAAGAAAGAAAGAAAGAAAGAAAGAAAGAAAGAAAGAAAAAAGGAAGGAAGGAAGGAAGGAAGGAAGGAAGGAAGGAAGGAAGGAAGGAAGGAAGGAAGGAAGGAAGGATATGCAAATAAGTATACAGCAAGAAATGGTTAAATAAAAAAAAATCCAATTAGGATATATGGAGAACAGATCTAAATGGAGAAGTCTCAAAAGTTAAAACATAAATTGCTGAGAAAACTAAAAGACATATTTAGCATTCTTAATTATCAGAGATGTCCAAATTGAAACTTCTTTGAGATTTCATATTTTGCCATTTATAATGGTCAAGATCAAATAAAAAAAAGTGAAAGCTCACGGTGGCAAGGATTCAGACTAAGGGAAACATTTACCCATTGCTTGGTGGGAGTATAAACTTGTACAGTCACTATGGAAATCAGTGTGTTGGTTCCTCAGGAAGTTGTCAATCAATTTATCTCAAGATCCAGCTGTACGATTTTTGAGCATGTACCCAAAGGATGCTTTATTCTGTCACAGAGATACTACTAGTCCATTGTTGCTCAGTTCATAAAAGCTATAAATTAGAAACAGTTTAGATGCCTGTCAATAGATACATGGATTAAGAAATTGTCATACAGTTACATAATGAAATATGACTCAGTTCATTTTTTTAACGAAATTGATAGTTAAATGGATGGAATGAGAAAAAAAATCAACTTGAATGAGGAAACCCAGACACCAAAAGATAAATATGTTCTGTAGTCACTTATATGTGGATGTTGGCTGTTAAGTCTTCTATAAACAAGGTATAATCTGCGTAACCAAAGAGGTTAAGTATTGAGTAAGGGTACAACATGAGGGGTGGGGGCAAATCTTCCTAGGAAAGGGAAATGGAATAGAGAGTTATCGATGGGGGTAGGGCGGGATGATCAAAAGAGACTAGGGAGGGGAGCAGAGAGTGAGTAAGGGAATTTGGGGAGCAACATCTAAAACTAATGGTGATTTGAAGTATCATTTGGAAATAGAGTAGAAGCTTCCTAAATTATATACATGCATGAAGGTGATCTTTATGGAATTGCCAAATCAGGAGGCAGATAGTCTCAACTGTACATCTCTTGTCACAAAATACAGCTTTCCAGTGCTGTGAATGGGTTACATCTAATCGAGTTGCTGGCCAAAGAGGTCCCAAGGGAACCCCTGAACCACCCAAGCTATTGGAACAAACTGATGGTAAAGTCCTGTTGAGGAAGACAACACCTATACTCACTGAACAGGGAGAAGTTAAGTTGATGCCTCTCTAGAGCCTTTACCCCTACTGACTAGTGTTCATGGTACTGGAAGATACTTTTCATACTACCAGAGGAGAAAGGTAAATGCTATCATTCTAAAAATCCTTCAGTCTAATGACTCCAAAAAAAACCATTTTTCTATGTCCATAGATCATTGTTTCACTCAATTATCACCTGAGAAGCTTCCTCCAGCAGTAGATGGGAACCAATACAGAGCCCACCACTGGACAATTTCCAGAGAGTGAAAGTCCTTGAAACACTCACATCTAAATGGGATGTCCCCATCAAATTCTTTTCCTTGGACCTCAAGGAATGCTGTGGGAGAGGAGGTGGAAAGATTGTATAGCCAGGAGGGATTGTGAACATTCAAGAAACAAGAACTTCTAAAGACAGCCAGATGTATGCACATATGAACTCCCAGAGACTGAGTTAGTATGCATCAGACCTGTACAGATCTGCACCAGATGGGATCCCAGCACTGAGAGGAAAAATGGACAGAAACTACCATCTCTAACCCAGAAGCAATTTCCAACTGATAACCACTTGCAAATGAAAAATTAGTTCTCTCCAATGGAGTCTCACTCGGATTACAAACCCTCAATTCAGAGTCTCAGTGCTGCTGCTACCCAGGGATGACTTTCAAACAATATATATTTTTAAAGAAAGTTTAATTTTGGTCTTGTGAAACACCTAGTTAAAGCTATAAAGAAGTATGAATGTCCAGAGATGTCTGTTTTCCTGGATTTCTATGTAAATGAAGGAAACAACTTTTTATTCAATCATGGAAGATTATTTTATTTCCTGACCTTCATTCTAATTCTCCTCTTTCACTATTCTATGACAATTCACCATCTTCTCCACAGCTGCTATGTCTAGGCCCTGACCCCAGACTTCCTTCTCCTTTTGTTCATTTTCTCCCAGCCCCGATTCTTTGCCATGAAGCAACTGGAGAGGTACATTTCATAGCCCATGAGTATTCCAAACACAAGAGAGAAGTACATGATAGAGGCAGCTGGTGAACTAACACAGAGCCTGGGGATGTTGCAAACATCTATCCCCATGGCCTTCCCCATGTTAAGTGTGAGTCCCTAGGGATTAAGATCTAATGGAATGCTTAACCATTTTGTTTAGCTTTGCTCTCAGCACAGAGTGAGTTCCCAGTACCAGGATGCATGGTAGGTTGCTTCTCTGTGCCCTCAGCAAGCTCCCTGCTGGGGTGGTCTAAACCAAATGCACAGGGTACTTAAATGCAGGTAGGTCCCTAAAACCAATATTTCTTGCAACCCTTTGATATGAGGGGCCTTGTTATGCATGCTCCGTCCATTTGCACACTCAGCAAACAAGGGAGATTTCCAATCACATGCTGGGATATATTTATTGCCACACAACTTTGAACTGTTCTTTCTGGGAAAACAGAAAGTGACTAACTAATGATGTGAATAAATGTCTAACTCTGAATATATAGTTCAATTAGTGTATAATTTAGCATGATTGAATTGGAAAGATATCAAAAGGCTGATGATTAAATTTAAAATCAGCCCTATATAAGAGAATATAAGAATAATACTGGATAGAATAAATGTGGGAAGACCTTGAGTGTAGTGACTCACATGCCCCTGTCTTTCCTTAAACACATATGTTATCAGATAGGACAGCTGCCTATGTTCAAGAATAACCTGCATCACTGACTGTTGGTGAATCGTGATCATGAATTTGATGGGATTTAGAATCACAATGGAAAGAAACTTCTGACCATGTCAGTGAGGGAATGAATTAATTGAGAGGGGAAGGCTCATTCTAAGTTTTGTGATACCACAGTGGGCCAGGGTCCTGAACTGAATAAAGGGCAAAACCCAGCGAATCAAAGGAACAAGAATGTAGCTGAGCACCAGCATTCATCACTTTCTGCTTCCTGACTGTACGCACCACGTGAGCAGATGCCTAAAGCTCCTGCCACCAAGATTGCCAAGCCATGTTCCTTTATCGTGGAACCAGGAATCAGAACAAACCCTTCCTTCCTTCCTTCCTTCCTTCCTTCCTTCCTTCCTTCCTTCCTTCCTTCCTTCCTTCCTCCCTCCCTCCCTCCCTCCCTCCCTCC
>CABHPR010151962.1:23065-35093 GCA_902168415.1 Peromyscus melanophrys | reverse complement strand
GGCATTCCATGGAATGCTTGCTCTCCGTTTGTCCTGATTTCTGCTACTCTTTTGTTTCTGCATAAACTTTGATCAGCTAATTATGACCATAAATGAGAAACAGAAAATTATTAAAGAAATTATGCTGTTTAATCTTTTATTAACTTGATACAAGGAGAGTCATCTGGGAAGAGGAAACCTAAATTTCAAAAATGCCCTGGTTAGAATACCTATGTGTATGTTTCTGTGACATTTTCTTGATTGAGGATTGATTATGAGAGGGTCTACCACGCTGTGCAAAGTTCCACCTTTCAGCAAGTGATCCTGTTTGTAGAAGAAGGCAGGCTGAGCAGACCATGGGGAGCAAACCAGTAAGAAGTGTGGCTCCATGGCCTCTGCATCAGTTCCTGCCTCCAGGCTGCTGCCTTGAGTCCTTACCATGACTTCCTTTAATGATGGACTGTTGAAAGCATGTGTAAGCCAATGACATTTTTCCTATACAAGTTGTGTTTGGTCATGGCCTTTATTACAACAATGGGGGAAAAAGCAAACTAAAACAGAAATCCTCATTATTCAGCAACATTACTTTTGCAAACCAATTTTTCAGTTAGTTTGCACAAAACCATTGAGTATATTATCATAACCTGTTATTCTAGCGATGATAACAAGGGAAGGGTGGAGAAAAGAGAGTCAGTTTAGAAGCTTTATTGTGGCGAGAAAAATTACACTAAGAAACAATGAGAGATTCAAAGGTATCTGTTCGAAAGGTAAGCTAATAGTACAGAAGGGAAACAATGCTACCTCGGATATGGTTGTCAAAAAAAGGAAAGGAAAGAAATAAACATGATCAACAGGGATTGAGAGGTATTTAAGGTTCTTGATGAAGTATCAGATGCAGTATAACAGGGATAAATGTGTAGTGTTCTGTTGTAGTTTTGTGGAAGAGAGCTGGAATATTGGAGGTTGTTTAGTTTGCATTGGAGAGATCTATAGTCTGGTTCTGGAAGTGAGGTTTTGAATGTGTCCAAAGATGATGCATTTTGCAGCTGTTCAACTAGGTCTAGAGCTCAGAGTGAAGATTTGGTTTAGAAATATAACTGTAATGTCATCCACGTAATAATGGCAATGTTTTACTATGTTAATGCTGCATAACAATGTTTCTATGTGCATCAGGATATTGAACTTCTAAAATCTACCTTGGAAAATGACAGATTTCTTTGGAATTTTGTCACTTTGACATTAGCATCATCTTCTCCCTGTGTCTCTTCCTGTTGACTTTTCTCCGTTGGAGTTAACATCTTATAGTAATCTTTCTCTAGTGATATTTGTGATACCAGGTTTAGAGTCACTTCACCTGTGTGACCTGATTTTTCCTCAATTATTCTGTCAGAGCTTGAATTTCTGAATACAGCGTGTTGTGAGGTACTGAACCCTAGAAGCCCAGCATATGCATTTTTGGTGGTTACAGTTCAGCTCTGAGGGATGGTGAGTAAATCTGTGATTTGGTATTCCAATGCTCAGGTGAAGAAAATATAGTAAGAGACCTATACTGAAACTTGAGGGTCTCCACTTAAATTTCAAAGAGGGGGATGTTAGAGAAATAAGAATCTTACAGGGAAATAAATAAGAACCATAGAGGAAGAGGGGGACAATGGTCATGGTAAAGAGAAAATTGTAGAATTAGCTGATATCTTTACTGCCTGGATACGATACTGCCTGTAAGTCATGTATTCCTCAATATGAAGTCTGTTGTGAGATACTTGTACACTGTGAGAAAATGTATTGCTGTTATTGGTATAATAAAAAGCTAAACGATCAGAAGCTAGGCAGGAGGTATATAGGTGGGACTTGTAGGAAGAGAAAGAACTCTAGGAAGAAGAAGGTGGAGTTCCTAGCCAGACCTGGAGGAAGCAACATGGGCAGTATGGAGAGAGGAAGTAATGAGCCATTCAATAGAATGTAGATTAAAATAAATGGGCTAATTTAAGTTATAAGAGCTAGTGGGACAAGCGTAAGCTAAGGCCAAGCTTTCTTAATTAATAATAAGTCTTCATGTCATTACTTGGGAGCTGGCAGCCCAAAGAAAAATCTGTCTATAGAAGTCTATGCATTTTTTAGAGCACACCCCCTTGGAAAACTTATAAAAGCAAGGGATTTCATTTGTTTTCTTGACTCTTCCTTTGGTTGGCATGTAAAGTCTCCACTAAGGTGGCCAGCATTAGTAAAAGACCCCATTACCCAAACTATGTCTCTGTACTTGTAAATATTGAATCAGCTCTGGCACTTGCTTCCTTATATAGCACACATGTGTTGTTTTCCCAAGGCAATCATTAATCATTCAAAAAGCATGCATTATGGATCTAACATATGCGATCTTTTATTTTGTAATCATAAGGATATATTTTAACTTTTATTTGAGTGTGTGTGTTTACATGTGTGTGATTTCTTGCAGAGATCAGAGAGCATGTTGGATTCCTTAGAGCAGGAGGTAGAGGCAATTGTGAGCCAACTAATGTGAGTGGTGGGAACCAAAATCTGGTCCTGTGGAAGAGCAGCAAGCACTCTAGACCACTGAGTAAACTGTCCAGTCTCTTTAACCTTCTAAGAAAAGAAATGCATGCACTTTGAAAATGCTTACTCTGAGATGGTGCTTCAATACCTTGGGCTAGGAAAGATTTACTTGACAGGATGTGAGGAGCCAAACGTTCCTGCAGTGGTGCTTACTGCTCAGCTGCTTTTAGTTTTCTCTTTAAAGTGATTAAATGTCTATAAATCCATAGAAGTCTATGACCTTCTGGCCTTCTCTCTCTTGGTGTCTACATTTCTCCTCAGAGTATAGCACAGTCCTAAAGTCCAGAATATCACAGAAGAAGAAAATACAAAGTATAACATTTGTGAGTCTCTACATGATGTGTTAAGTCATGAGAATGCCTGTCTTAAGTTATTTTATTGAGCTTCAGCCTAATGGGCCACATTTTATGATTCAGCAAGTTGCAAGTTTGATCAATCAAGAGATCTTGACACAGAGGGCTGCTTGTCCACTCTGCCTGCTTTCCCAGCCACTTTGAACTTCCATTCTACTACTCAGCACTGGTCCATGAAGAGGTACTGGTAGTGTGGTAGTTTAAAAATGCTACCAATTAATCTCCAGGGTAATTTTCCCCTAGGAGCTGATTATGACATTTGTCAATATACACTGACTGAGTTTAAAGAATGTGCACATTTTTGCCTCTATTGTCATCTAGGGCTATGTTAGGTCAACAGCTCTGCCATCAACCTCTTACAATCTACACTCCTGTAGCTTACTTATTTTGGCTTCATCCTCTGGCATTACCTAAAATTGAATTGTATCTTTTATATCACAATGTCCACATTTGAACTGCTTGCCGCTGCCTTGCTAACTGTGTTAAGTCTACACCAGACCCCAAGTTTAAGTAGAATCTGTTGTAACTCACTGCGTTTAACAGTGCATGTGTTAACAGAATCAGACAGCTTGTCTAACTCAGCATCTGCTATGCAGGTAGATGAAGCCACAGAAACAAAGAGGCTGGAACAAAGGCCATGGGAACAATCCAAGTGACAAGACACTGGAGAAAATGCCTTTGCAGGTAATAGATCCAAATATTAACAGTTAGTATTTATTGAATTATTATTATATGACTGAAATTTTCCAAGGAATTAATATATTTAATCTTCACAGTAGCTCTAAGAGAGAAGTAGTTTTCATTCTCCTTTGTGGTTACAAGTTTTGAAATACCCTATTTTTCCATGGCTGGTGATGAACAAAAGCTTGACTTCTGCTCCTGGCTTGTAGCAGAGTTCCTGACACACCAGACTCCATCATGAATATTGATTGAAGTGAATAGCAGACCAGATGTGTAGCACAGGTTCCCTTGATGTTTCTCCTTTGCAGCAGCTCCTGGCATATATTTGACAAAGAATAATTGTCATAATTTAATTTCTAGTCTTTGCTTGCCTCTCTAATGTGATCCACGTGAAGATGACATCTTGGATGTCATCAAGATGGATTTGGTAAAGAAAGATGGGGATAAAATGTGTCATGGTGTTTATAATCAAAGAGAGTGATTTTAAAAAGTTTAAACTTACATAGAGATGGAGACGTTTAGCTATTTACTTGACTCCTGGTGCCTCTAAATTCCCAGTGTTCCCTTTCAGAATATACCTCCAAAAAAAATGCCAACTCCAGTGCTTTATCCTTGAGAAGCATTGTGATCTATAAGGCTGTTTGTTGTGCATTTTTCCTGGAAACATCAACAAAGGTCTAGTCAGTCCAGATGTGATAGCAAAGATATATTAAAGAATACTTTTGCTCAAACCTCTTGTGGCGAACAGTGGGTTTAGTTAGGATTACTTAAAGGATGCTGGGCAATGCATGTGGAGCTGCACCATTGAAGGAAAAGTATGTTCTCAACATATGTCACCTGCTTGTATAGCTTTGAAAAGAGTCTTATGTCCCCAAACCCTTCCAATGTAGCAACTATCAATGGCAGATAAGTCACAGGAAGGAGTGGAACCACTGAGAATATCCCTGCCAGCCATTGTTAGCTGTATACATTTTGGGGGAGTGAGGAGACTTCTTGAACTTCTTCATAGTGGAAAGTTAATAGATCCTAACTTGTGCAAGTCACATGTGAGGAATCACAGCTGGTAAAGGAATTGAAATGGACAACTGCCATGTCATGACCAGAGTACAGCTCCTTACTGTACATTACACAAGAGATGGCTCCTTAAGGAATGTGGGGAGGTTTGTATGGGTGTTACTCTTAACCAGAAAGTGCAGTATTCCCCATGAAACCTGATCTGCTGGCTTGCCTCAGCCTTGTGAAGCAGACAGTGAAGACAATCCAGTTTCAGGAACTCTGTCAGGTGCCTACCAGAAAACAGCCCACATCCCATGGACAGAAGTTGTTCTTTCCCATCAGTATGTGTTGGCTGAGACTTTCCCATGAAGTTATAACACAAATGTCTACTCACCTCAGACAACAAACAGTGACAGAACAAGGTAAAGATACCAGCAAAGTCTAATTTGGTAAACCAGTGAGTTTACTGGGGTTAGTTACAGGATTTCTCCATCACTGAAAGTCATCCCAGCATGGGTTATAACTCATGGACCCTGGAACTCTGGAGCTCTATGCATGACTTGCAGCTACCTGGGTAGGTCTAGAGTTTCCTCTCCTTACTACTTATAAAACCTTGGAGAACAGGATAGGCTTGCAAATCTGTTAAGTTTCAGGACTTTCTGAGACTAGTGAGTAGTTCCTGCTGAATCTTAGCAATCCTCCCTTTTTAGCTTTCTGATTCTCCTTTTTCAAAGATGTATTTATTTATTTTTCTATTTGATTGTATGTATGTCAGTGTACTATGTGTGTGTTTGATGTTCTCAGAGGTCAGAAGAGGTCATCGGATACCTTGGAAGTGGAGGTACAGACAGTTGTGAACCACCCTGTGGGTACTGGGATCCAGACCCAGGTCCTCTGGAAGAAAAGTGCTTTTAACCACTGGGAGGTATCTTCAGCCTAACTCCTTAATGATTATGAGCTTCTCCCCAGGGTGGAATGTTTTGTTTGAAGCAAAGGGTAAACAACACTTTGAGATGCTGGGGACTGGAGACATCGAGAGTGAATCATCATAGCTCTGACATCATTGTCATGAAATCTAGGATGTCTCTCACTTGTCCATTTCTTCATCTTACAGGACTGTAAAATGAGTAATTAATGGATGTGTCGACATTAAGAATCATGTATTCTCTTTAATCTCTACAATTCCCTCCAAATCTAATATATATATATTTTGATCTACCTGGCCTGAAAGCTCTCTGAGCTGAAATGTTAATTGTTGCCTATGAGCAACTTTTGCTTCCCTGACCTAAAAGGTCCTTGTTTCTACCTTCACCATAATAGGCATTGATTTCCTATAGTTGATGGTAAGATTTCTTAAAGTCTGGTATATTTAGGCATTTTAAAATCAGGTGATAGACCAAAGTGGACTTGACTTCCATCACTTCTCTATGCTCTTCATGCTCTCCAGTGCTTGTTTTTAAATCTCCTTGGTTTATTTAAGAAAAATGTCACTCTGCTCTTTCCTATTACCTTACTGTTATTTTCTCCCAATGAAGAAACAACTTTGTATCCAGAGATACTTCATGTCCAATGCTAACTTTACTGATAAACAACCTTTCCTTACTTAATTAAAATAGCCTGAAGTCTGAACTTAGAAGAAAATCCATCACCAAGGTTTTCCTGGAAGCAAGAGCCAACTGAGCAGCTAAACACTGGTCCTCCAAATGTGAACTGATTACACATCAGGCTGAAAGGCTCAGAGGGCTGTGCAAATGAATCTCCATTTTTGCTCTTTACCATTTTAGTTTTAGCTATGGATGTTCTAATTTGCTAAATTGACCAAAAATGAAAGAAAATTAATGTGCTTGTAGGTGATTCAAACCTTTTTCTCAGACTCCCTTTCCCAAGCATGGCTGGGAAATGGCTTCTGGAAAGAACAAACGGACAAGCAAAAACCAAATTACACAATGAATCAGCATAAACAAGCAAACAAGAAAATCTAACAAGCTGGAACTGGACAAGACTCCTCAGTGTCTCTACCCACATTTATACTCTCCCTTCTTATGTTTCCTCTGATTTAATTATTCATTTTCACTAATTATTCCTGAGTGTGATTGGATGATAGCGAAATGGCATGATATTTATTTGTATAGTAGAGTACGGGAATGCTTGTTTCACAGCTTCTGACTGCTCACTCACATCAAACCTCCTTTATATTTCAGGACTTTACTCTGTTTTCCTTCTCTCTCTTCTCCCTTTCTTCTTCCTGTGTACTTTTCCAGTTCTTCCCCCCCCCCCCGCCACTCTGTGTTGTTTTAATTCCTGTCCTGGATCTTGCTCTGTAGAACAGGCTGGCCTCGAACTCACAGAGATACACCTGGCTCTGCCTCCCAAGTGCTGTAATTAAAGGCATGCACCACCACCGCCCGACTTACTTTTCCAGTTCCTTTTATCTACCTCTCAGAAATCCTCCTTTTACCTTTTCTCGCTTTCCTACCATCCCCATTTCTCCTGCCAATTGCAGTTAATAAGAATAATCAATATAAATAACATTCCTCCAAGGTGAAGTTATGGACAAGCATTTTTTTTCTAGCTGCAACTCATCATCTTTGTGAATAGTGTGTCTTATGAGCAGTGAGCATGGGCTATGTATGAGTGTGACAGAGGACACATTAGGTGCAGAAGTTATGGGGATAAATGATACATATCCCCTTTACTGATAATTCAGTAGAAAGATGACAGATGTAACTGTTTTGATTGACAGAATTCAATATATGTGATGAATAATTAAGCAATGGTTTCATTTTCCCAATAATTTCCATAGCTGTGCTTAGCTAATCTACATCTCTTCCTCAAGCCTGCTCTAATTTAGTGTGACCTTAACTGACAGGATTCCAGCTAGCATTTATTAATTTATAGTTTCTAGGTATAATCCTTGGCACTAAACATTGCTTTGGTTAATAATTGGAGCTTCATTCACTGTAAATATATATGAAATAGCATGACATAGACTTTTCTATTCTCAACTTTTTCAACCAATCATATGGTGTGAAAGTCCAACTTTGGCTGGTCTTAACAGCTACCACTTGAGAGACATAACCTCCAATGAGTTGAAAGGTCAGTCATGATGGCTCACACTTCTAGTTCCTTCCAGCACGCATGGGCCAGAGATGTGAGAATCATTGGAGCCATAATTTAAGAGCACCAACTCAAGAATACTTTGTTCAAAAAGAAAAGAACAAGCAAATGGAGCAAATGCACAAATGTACAAATAATATAAGATGAAACTATAGTTTTTTTCCTTGTCTATCATTAAAGATTTTTTTTCTTTTTCTGACTGGCCTATACTCTGTTGCGGTAAATTCTACAAATTAAAGTGACAAAGAATAAAATAATAGAATGGGGTAAATTTCATCTAATATCAGCATGTGTTTTATGATACCCCCAAAATTTATCTTTACTTTGCATCCACAGCCAATTGAGGGATATGAATGTTGGTGCTTAGCATGGCTTCTACTTATTCAGTTAAGTTTCCCAGTCTATGAGATAGTCAACTCAACACACTTGTTTGATATAGTGTTCTCTCCTAAATTAACCCAATATAGAAAGTCACACAGAGACATATGCAGAGGTTTGACTCCCAAGTTACTAGAGGTTCAGTTATGAAAAGCACAGGGACGAATAGCCAAACTAATGGAAACAAATGAACTATGAACCAATAGCTGAGGAACCCCCAACTGGATCAGGCTCTCTGGATAAGTGAGACAGTTGATCAGCTTGAACTGTTTGGGAGGCACCCAGGCAATGGGACTGGGACCTGTCCTTAGTGCATAAGCTGGCTGTTTGGAACCTGGGGCCTATGCAGGGACACTTTGCTCAGCCTGGGAGGAGGGGACTGGACCTGCCTTGACTGAATCTACCAGGTTGAGCTGAATCCCCAGGGGCGTCCTTGCCCTGGAGCAGATGGGAAAGGGGGGGTGGGGGGAGGAAGACAGGGGAATCCGTGGCTGATATGTAATATTAAATCAAATTATAAAAAAATAAAAATAAAAAAAGAATCTCTATGAATCTCTATGAACCATCATAAAGGCCAACACATCCCTTCACATAAAGATTCATCATCGTCATGAGGAATCATTTCACTGTATTATGAGCCTGTATGCCCCATGACTTTCAATCTGTATGGTGGAGGTAGAGGGGCTGGTGACTTCATTCCAGTTCAGACCAAAAGTCGGATATCTAGAATGTCCAGTAGCATAAATTCCAGTCAAAGCTCAAAGGCTCGTGGTGCATGTGTAAGCACTAATGTGTCTAGACAGAAAAAGACGGATGTCTTAGCTGAAGTAGAAAGAAAAATCCCTTTTCTTTGTCTGTTTTGTAGGGGTGGGGTGTGTGTGTGTGTGTGTGTGTGTGTGTGTGTGTGTGTGTGTGTGTATCTGTGTCTGTGTCTGTGTGTCTGTGTGTAAGCTAGAGGATAGCCTTGGAGCCACCCACATCTCTTTTTCTCTCTTGTTTTCCCCTTACACAAAGTCTTTTCCTCTCCTGGAGTTTGTTAAGCAGGCTGGCTGGCCACTGAATTCTGAGTGTCTTATTGTTCCTGCCTCTTCAGTTTTGAGATTTCAAGCATTTGCCATGTCCTACGGTTTTCTGTGGGTGTTAGGGCTCAATCAGGCCCTCATTCATTTACAGCAAGTATTTTATTGCTTAAGTTACTCCTCCAAGCCCTGCGTTTTTATTTTATTTTATTTTATTTTATTTTATTTTATTTTATTTTATTTTTTTTTTTTAGGATTTTCCTGAAGGGGTTTCTCTGCAGAACCCTAGCTGTCCTAGAACTAGTTCAACAGACCAAACTGGCCTCCACCTCAGAGATCCACTTGTCTCTGCCTCCTGAATGCTGGGATTAAAGGAATGTGTCACCACCATCTGGCTCAAACCCAGTATTTTTATTGTGTTTAGATCCTCAACTAGTTGGATAATGCTCAATCAGTAAGGGTTACCATCTTCAGCCAGTGTATAGATTCAAATACTGATCTCTCACAGAAACCCCCTCACAGATGTCCCTAGAAATAATGTTTCAGCAGTTACTTAAGAATCACTTTGCCCTCCAAGTTGATTCATAATTTAAACACCACAATTACTCTTTTGACACATACTTGGTATATGTTACTACAACTACTGTGATCTGACCTTAGAGTAAACAATTATCATGTGCTGGATAATTTGTAGACATGAAGATACTGGATCCTATTAAATTATAGAACATCCTACCTTACAGAGGTAAGATAGAAGAATGTGTCATGTTTTTTTTCTCTTTTTTATTCAATTTAAACATGTAAATAACTGAATGTACATTGATTCTTACACCTATGACTCTGCTAGCTTGTAGATAAGTGTGTAAAACAGCAGAAATGAATAGGTCGGGATAGCTGAAAACAAACCACCAGGTGCTTTGATGAGGCAGAAAGCCCCTAAATAAACTGGCTGACTGGACATGTTTGTCCCGATCATGAGACAAAAGAAGTGTATATACAAAATAAAAGACCAATACATTACAGGAAACTGAGAAGGGCGAGAGAGAGGCAGGTGGCAGTGGTTGGATTTAATTAAAAGAGATGCTGACATGCAGATTCAAGTCAGACATTTTCTCCTGCTCTGATTATGGATAGATATAAGGATAAAATACACAGTTCCTTAATTAGGCAATAGATTGACACCAACAGTGTGGCTTTCTCTGGTTACTGATATGATCAGAGGAAACACAGACTCTTTGGTTGTATTCTGGGAAAGCAGACACTCTGCTCACAGTCCCTAGACAGGAGTACTTCCCCAGCACTTTCAGCTCCCTGTGAGAACTTTGTCAAGGGCATTGAAAAGAGAAAAGCAGGAGTTTTTGATGAGGTCCACTGAGCATCATCAGATTTTAACTTTTCGTGGCTGTTATGGAAGATGAAGCTTCTGGAAGCAGCTGTACACAAATAACTTAATGAACCAAATATATGTCCTTCAATAGTCTGATCTGAAAGCTCGAAGTACATCCCTGGCAGCAGATAAGAATCACTTCTTCCTGTCAGGACCAATTATTCTCAGGAAGAAAATTCTCCTGTACATTGGATAACAGCATGTGCTGCCCGCCATCATCCAAAAGTTACTTTTTATGAATGAGATCAATCATCACAGCAGTAAGGGCAGTGCCAGGGAAGCTGGAAGACCTGAGAGGAAGAGGTCACGGACCCTGATTTCTTTTGTCCTCTTGCTGCTGCTGGCTCTCTGGTGGTGCAGGGTAGATGCTCAGCCCCGGGTCTTCTCTTCACTGTCAGACTGGGTGAAACATTTCATTATTCATTATTTACCATTATACTCATTATTTATATTACCCATATGTGTATATAGTGATAGTATTTATAGGATGGTATGCTATGTATACTATATATTTAATATGCATAATCTTCTGTTTTCCTATCACTAGATTCATCAAACACATGAATGGACTTTGGGGCTCTTACACTAGTATTGAGTGCTAACTCCATAGTCTAGTAACCCATAGGCAGGCCTTGGGCACATTTGTTGGAGATTATGTAGGTTAGGTTTGCCTTTAGGTGTGTCTGTGAGGGATTTTCTTGATTAGAATAATGGAAATCTAAGACCCACCCTGAATGTGACTGACATCATTCCATGGGATGCTGATTCTGGATAGCATAGAAAAGAAAAAGTGAGCTGAGTACCAGTGTTTCTTTCTTTCTGTTTCTTGATTCTAGAACCAACGTGCCCTGATGCATCCTGAAGCTCTGCCCATCATGACCTCCTCACCAGAATCACTGAAGTTGCTTTTGTTAGGGTATTTTATTGCAGCAACAGGAAATGAAACCGAAACACCATTCACACATAACTTATGAAGCTGAAGGACACAAAACATAGCAGATTCAAATTATGAAATCCAAGCTGATATTTAAAAAAAAAACACAAAAACAAATTTTCTAAAGATAGTTTTTTTTTCTGACTTAAAGGAGAATATGAAGAAAGACTAAGTCTATTGAAATGGCTGTGTTGGCAGCTTGTGTCGTGGCTACTCTATTCTGAAAGGAGGTGAATAGCCATCTTGCCGGCATCATCCCACAGTTCATGAGCATTTCAACAAAGGATGGTGCAGAGAGATGGAAGTGATTTACCCTCTTGAAAATGGAGTCAGTCAGAAGCTTAAAACAGGGGTATAAAAATTAGTGTTTTATTTATTTATTTTTTGTGGAGTGCAATTTGAAAAGAGCTAGGAATAAATTTCAGGATATGGTCTAGCTTTCTGACTGCATGTGTATAAATGTGTGAGTGGATACATGTGTGAGTTGAAGCTATGTGTGTATAAATGTTAAAGCGGACACATGTGTCTGGAAATAAAAGCACTGGCACATGTGATCAGCAATGTGGTGTGTGTGTGTGTGTGTGTGTGTGTGTGTGTGTGTGTGTGTGTGTGT
>CABHPR010151961.1:36029-57431 GCA_902168415.1 Peromyscus melanophrys | reverse complement strand
TCTCTCCCTCTCTCCCTCTCTCCCTCTCTCCCTCTCTCCCTCTCTCCATCTCTCCCTCTCTCCCTCTTTTCCTCCCTCCCTCCCTCTCTCCCTCTCTCCCTCTCTCAACAAGTGTCCTAATTTGCCTTCTGTTGCTGTGATAAACACCATGACCAAAAGCAATTTGGGAGGGTAAAGAGTTTATTTGCCTTACATGTCTGAATTACAGTCCATCACTGAGGGGAGCCAGAACGGGAACTCAAAACAGGAACCTGAGGCAGGAGCTGAAGCAGAGGCCATGGAGGAGTGCTGCTAACTGGCTTGCTCTCTGTGGCTTGCTCAGTTTGTTATCTTATAGCATCCAGGACCATTTGCCCAAGGGTGGTCCTGCCCACAGTGGCCTAGACTATCCCACGTCAATCATTAATAAAGAAAATGCACCCATAGACTTGCCTACAGCCTACTCTAGTGGAACCAATTCTTTACTTGAAGTTCCTTCTCTAACAACTTTAATGTGTATCAAGTTAACAAAAGCAAACCAGTACAACAGGATTTCCTTTCTTCCTTTTAATTTATTTTTATTTTTATTTGTTTGTGATAATTTTTTGATTTTTATTTACATGTGTGCCTGCATGCAGCTGTTGGAGGGGGCCAGATGAGGGCATCGGATGCCCTGGAGTTAGAATTGTAGGCAACTGTGATCTACCTGACATGGGTGCTGGGAACTGCAGGATCCTCTTAACCACTGAGCCATCTCTCCAACCTCCTAGTAGTCTCTCTAAAGCCAGGCTCACCACTGATATCAACACTGGTATCAACAGGGCAAATATGCCATTACACTTCCCAAAGAACAAAACCAAAGAGCAAAGGACTGAGCCAGATGCAATGTCCTGCACTGGTAATCCCAATACTTGGGAGTTGAACACAGAAGGATCAGGATTTCTAGGCCAGCCAGCCTCAGCTCCATAGTAAGTTCAAGGTCACCCTGAGATATATAAACTGACTCAAAAATATAAAACAAATAAACAGAGCAAAGGTCTTATCCACTCTAAAGAAAGACAGAAGCCATAGGAAAAAGGCACATGTGTCCTATGTGTTCTTAAACTGAAATCCCTGCCATTAATTCCATCTTATTATTTAATTTCTTTTTGCATGAACAAAGAAGATATCTTTGTAAGTCTTTGGCACCCTCTTTTGGACAACCTGGTTATTTCAAAACTGAAATGTTTCTTTTCTGATTATGCTGCCAGCAAATTGAAATCGGGCACCTGGAGACAAATATAGACATAGATGATACAGATAGCTATAGATAGATATAGATGAGATAGATTGGGGGGGGGGGCTTTTAAACTTATTTTTACAAGAGTTTTAAATTTGCAGAGAGATTAAGCAGGACAAAGCCCATCTCCATCTCTCCCTCATGTAATTTCCCCCATTATCAACACCTTGCACTAGGACCATATGTGTTAAAGTTAATGAAACAATACTAACCCATTATTATTGACAGAAGTCCATAGTACGTATAGTACAAAGTTGCACATTTCTATGAGTGGCGAAGAGTTTCATGTATTCACCATTATAGTATCATAGAGAATAGTTCCACTGCCTTAAAAATCACCTCTTTAAGGCTGGAGAGATGGCTCAGCCAGTAAAGGCACTTACCATCCAAGTCTGGGTTCCCCAGAACCCATAAAGGTGGAAGAAGAGAACAGACCTACAAAGTTGTACTCTGAAAGCCATGTGTGCATCATGGCACAGGTATACCACACATGCACACATGTGCGTTTTCACACACAATAATAATAATAAAGTTTAAAAAAAATAAGTCACCGTTTCATCTCTTCACTCTTTCTTATTCTCCAGAGTCTGATGATCACCACTTTTTACTATCTTTTTAATGCTGCCTTTCCAATTTTCATATTGTAGAATAACAAAATATATCCTTAATTAAATTCATTTTACTTAACACATCCATTGAAGAGTCCTTTATGGGAGTCCTTCATGGGCCTGCCCATCACCTCACAGGGTGGGTGAGCAAGTGTGTGGTGGTAAGAAGGGAGAGAGATAGAAATGGAGCGGTGCACGCTCTGTGGAGAGAGGCAGAACTGGAGACCCCACAGCACTGAGGAGCAGGCTGATGGGAGTGGCCGACACTGCCATCTGAGCCCATGGTGATATCAAGATCGCTGCTGCTGCTGCTGAGGGCCATGTATGGGGCCTAGATCCTGTTGTTCGTGGCTCATGTTATCACAGAAGGCCGTGTGGAGGCGCTTGGTCTGGGCTGCAGCCTGAGGCCGTGTTGATGTCCCTGGGCAGTACTGTCACAGAGAGCCTTGTTGATGTGAGAGGCCTGAGAGGCCACCTGAGGCCATGGTGATGTCCAGGCCCATGCTACCGTCTAGGACCATGTCTGGGAATATGGCCCTACAGTCACCGAGATCTGTGTTGATGTCCTCGGCCCATGCTACCACGGAAGGCCATGTGGATTCCTGTGGACTGGGCTGCCACCTGAAGCTATGTTGATATCCTAGGGCCATGCTGCCACCTTGGACTAGGCTGATCTGAGTGGCTTGCACTACCACCTAAGGTCATGGTAACATCCAGGCCCATGCTGCTAACCAAGGACTATGTCTGAGTCCCTGGTCCTACCAAAGCTGGGATCTGTGTTGGTATCCATGGCCCACGTTACCACTGAAGGCCATGTGGATGTTTGTGGTCTGGGCCACTGCCTAAAGCCATGTTGATGTCCATAGGCTTCCCCCAGGAACCATATTGATATGAGTAGCAAGTGCTGCAACCTGGAGCCAGGTTGGTGTCTGTGGTCCAGGCTGCCTCCAAGGGCCTTGTCTGAGTCAATGGTCCTACTGCAGCCAGGGGCTGTGTTTGTGGTCTCTGCTGTCACAGAAAACATGTAGAAGGCCATGACCCATGCTCCCGCTGACTGTAAAGAGCAAGGAAGCTACTTTTTGCAGTGATATCAATGATTGCAGATGCACAGTTGAGAAAGAGGGATGTGGAAGACTTCTGTAACAAGCCCTATACCCACCTAGCTCCACCCCACCCCCAAAAAAATAACAGCCTAAATGGGAAGCCATCTAAGAGAACTCTTAAAAAGTTTTATACAGATGCTGAAGTTTGCCCTCTACAATTGATGGCTTCCCACAGGGGGTACAGAAAGGGGACAACTCATGTGGGGGTTTGAATAAGTATGGCTCCCATAGATGCATGTGTTTAAATGCTTGGCACTATCAGGAGGTGTTGCCTTCTTGGAGTAGGTGTGGACTTGGTGGAGGAAGTGTGTCACGGTGGGGGTGGTCTTTGAGGTTTCATATGATCAAGCTATGCCCAGTGTGGCACACAGTTCACTTCCTGCTGCCTGAAGATCAAGATGTAGAACTCCCAGGTCCTTCTCCAGCACCATGTCTGCCTGCACACCACCCACCATGATGATTGTGAGAGTTTGAATGTAATTGACCCCCAAAAATCTCATAGGGAGTGGCACTATTAAGAGATAAGGCTTTGTTGGAGTGGGTATGGCCTCTTTGGAGGAAGTGTGTCACTGTGGCTTTGAGGTTTCATATGCTTAGGATACCACCAAGTGTCTCAGTGCAGTTCCTGTAAGATGTAGGACTCTCAGCTCCTTCTCCAGCACCATGTCTGCCTGCATGCTTCCATGTCCCCCACCATAATGATAATGGAACTGAAACTGAAAGTAAGCCACTCCAATTAAATATTTTCTTTTATATAAGTTGTTGTGGTCATGGTGTCTCTTCACAGCAATAAAAACTCTTAAGACAGAAGTTGGTACCAGGGACTGGGATATTGTTGTTATAGTCCTGACCATGTTTTTGTTTGGAGGAATCTGAACTTTGGGAGTTTGGGTTAGGAAAGCAGTGGAATGCTTTAAGCGTTGCTTAATGGGCCACACTAGTAGGAACATGGAAGACAGTGGTGCTGAAGGTGATTTGAACTGTGGGGAGTTGGCTCAAGAGGTTTCAGAGGAGAAGAATTTTAGGCTGTTACCTAGAGATCTTTTTTGTGATATTTTGGTGAAGAAAGGGGCTACTTTTTGCCCTTGTCTGAAGAGTCTGCTTGAGGCTAAAGTAAAGAGATGTGAATTAATTGTACTGGCAAAGGAAATCTCAAAATAGCCTGGTATAGACTATGTCATGTGGTTACTAGTGGTCATTTTTATACAAATTTATAATGAAAAGGAACAAGCTGAACAAGTAAAAACACAAAATGCAAAATTTGAGGAGAAAGGGGGCAGCAGGAAGTGGAATAAAGCGAAATCCTGTGTTCAAGGAGATAAACAGATTAAGAAATGGAATATAGGGAGTGGTGACCTCAGGACAAGATCCCACCCAGCTAAGTTTCCAACTTGTGAAAAGGAATTAAAGAAAAGCTTAGAGCTGTGGTGATATATTGTACCCTAATAAAGCTTTCCTGAGGATCAGAGGACAGAGCCAGCCACTAGATTAGGCATAGAGGCCAGGCAGTGGTGGCATACCCCCTTAATCCTATCACTTGGGTGGCAGAGATCTGTCTGGGTCTCTCTGTGAGTTTAAGGCCACACTGGAAACAGAGCCAGGCAGTGGTGGCACACGCCTTTAATCCCAGTACTGGGAAGCACACATGCCTTTAATCCCAGGAAGTGACAGCAGAGTGGAGAAAGGTATGTAAGGTGTGAGGAAACAGGAACTAAAGCAGTTCAGCTGAGACCCTTTCAGGTGAGGACTCAGGGGCTTTCAGTCTGAGGATTCATGGAAACAGGATCAGCTGAAGAGTTTGCAAGGTGAGGTTAGCTGTGGCTTGTTCTGCTTCTCTGATCTTTCAGCATTCACCCTGATATCTGGCTCTAGTTTTTTTTAATTAAAAGACCATCTAAGATTCGAACAACATAGAGCCAGGTGTGGTACTGCATGCCTTTAATCCCAGCACTTAGAAGGCAGAGACTGGCAGATCTCTGAGTTTGGGGCCAGCCTAGTCAGCAAGTTCCAGGACAGCCAAGCTTCGGCAGTGAAGAAACTATTGAAAACAGAAAGCTGGTGAAGATGTAATTGAAGGAGGGGGCCATGTTCCAGCCCCAGACAGCAGCAGAACTTGGCAGCTTCGGCCATGTAGTTCTGAGCTTTAGAGTCAAGGATAGAAGAAAGGAGTTATGGAATCGCCTTCCAAGACTAGGGAAAGTTGCTGAGGTGGGCATGCGTCAGGGGTGTCCCTGAATGGAGGCCTAGAGAGACCATTGTGTGAAGCTGTGGAGTTGAAGCCTGAATTGCCTTGGGGACCCTGAAATGTTGGAGATGACAGAGCCATAGGATGCCTGCCAAGGAGAGCTGCTAACAGGGTACAGAACCAGCCCAAGAGAAAGAAGTGTGTTTCAATCAACAAAGCTGAAAGGAGTTGGAGATCTGAAGAGCATTTTGACATTAGACATGGAGATGCAGAATTTGGGGTTTGTTGGAAGTATGTGATCTATTTTTTTGTTTTGTTTTGTTTTTTAACAGGAAATTACAGTTAAGAGATTGCATGAATGTCAGAAGAGACTCTGAACCTTGGACTTTTAAACATTGTTGAGACTGTGATAGACTATTGGGACTTTTGAAGTTAGACTAAATGCATTTTGCATTATGTTATTGCTACAAGCTTATGGGGACAGGGAGTGGAATGTGGTGGTTTGAATAGATTTGGCCCCCATAGACCCATGTGTTTGAATGCTTGGCCCAACTATTAGGAGGTTGGGCCTTGTTGGAGTAGGTGTAGCCTTACTGGAGGAAGTGTGTCACTATCAGGTTGGGATTTGAGGTCTCATTTGCTCAAGCTATGCCCAGTGTGACACATTGCTCCTGCTGCCTGTGGATCAAGATATAGAACTCTCAGCTCCCTCTCCAGCACCATGTCTGCCTGCACACTACCAGGTCCTGCTGTGATGACAATGGACTAAACCTCTGAACTGTAAGCCAGCCCCAATTAAATGTCTTCCTTTATAAGAGTTGCCGTGACCATGGTGTCTCTTCACAGCAATAAAACCCTAAGACAACTCAGTTCTATTTAAGGGGCAGGCCACTGACAGTTTGACCATGCTACAGTGAGGACATAGATAACACAAATTGGTCTTGTTTGGTTTTGTTTTGTTTTTTGGGGTTTTGTTGTTGTTGTTGTTCTTTAGTTTTTCGGGGGAGGAGGTTACAAGGATTGGGGCAGCAGATATGGAAGGACTGGAGAATGAGTGTGATCAGGATGCATGATGGGAAATTCCCAAAGAAAAACTTTTGAAAAAGAGCCTTCATGGGGCTAGAGAGACGGCTCAGAGGTTAAGGGCACTGGCTGCTCTTCCAGAGGTCCTGTGTTCAATTCACAGCAACCACATGGTGGCTCACAACCATCCGTAATGAGATTTGATGCCCTCTTCTGGCCTGCAGGCAGAATTCTGTATACATAATAAATAAATCTTTAAAAAAAAAAAAGAGCTTTCATATCCTAATATAAATAGCCAATAAAGATGTAAGGGAGAAGTTCCCTCTAATAAACTGAGTGTGGTGGCACATGCCTTTAATCCAACACTCAGAAAGCAGAGGCAGGTGGATCTCTGAGTTCAAGATCCTGGTCTACAGAGCAAGTTCCAAGACAGCCAGAGCTGTTACACAGAGAAACCTTGTCTCAAGAAAAGAAAGGAAAGAAACAAAGAAAGAAAGGATGGGAAGATGGAAGAAAGGAAGGGAAAGAGAGAAAGAGAATAAAAAGAAAAGTTAACAGAGAAATGCAAATTAAAACTACATTGAAATTCCATCTCAACCCAATTTGAATGACAATCATCAAGAAAACAAATAAGAAATGCGGATTAGGATGTGGATGAAAGAGAGCCCCTTATACACTGCTCGTGTAAGGGTATAAGGGTGGGCAGGTAAACTAGACCCACCACTACAGAATTCAACACGGAGGTTCCTCAGATAACAAAAAATAGATCTTCCAGTGATCCAGCCACAGCACTCCTGGGAATTTACCTAACAGACTCCAAGTTAGCACGGCACAGGGACACCTGCACCTTGCTGTTTACCACTGCACTACTCACAACAGCTGAATTGTGGAACCAACTGAGGTGTCTGCCAACAGAGGGCTGAACAAAGACAGCATGGTGCTTATGCACAGTGAAATTTTACTCAGCCATTAAGAAGAATGAAAGTATGCCATTTGCAGTGTCTCAGTTAAGTTTTCATAACATAATGCAAAATTCATTTAGTACAACTTCAAAAGTCCCCATAGCCTATCACAGCCTCAACAAGTTTAGAAGTCCAAAGGTCAAAATCTCTTCTAGTTTCATGCAATCTCTTCACTGTAATTCTCTATAAAATCAAAATCAACAAACAAATATACATTACTGTTCCAAAATGCAGAAAAGGGAGCACAGTGAAGAAATACTGGACCAAACCAAAACCAAAACCCAGCTGGGCAAACTCCTAACTCTCCATGTCTGATGTCAAAATGCTCTTCAGATCTCTAACTCCTTTCAGCTTTGTTAATTGAAACACACTTCTTTCTCTTGGGCTGGTTCTATACCCTGTTAGCAGCTCTCCTTGGCAGGCATCCTATGGCTCTGGCATCTCCAATATTTTAGGGTCCCCAAGGCAATTCAGGCTTCAACTCCACAGCTTCATACAATGGTCTCTCTAGGCCTCCATTCAGGGACACCCCTGACACATGCCCACCTCAGCAACTTTCCTTAGTCTTGGAAGGAGATTCCATAACCCCTTTCTTCTATCCTTGACTCTAAAGCTCAGAACTACATGGCCGAAGCTGCCAAGTTCTGCTGCTTGGCTGTCCTGGAACTTGCTAACCAGGCTGGCCCTAAACTCGGAGATCCACCAGCCTCTGCCTTCTAAGTGCTGAGATTAAAGGCATGGAGCACCACACCTGGCTCTAAGCTTTTCTTTAATTTCTTTTCACAAGTTGGAAACTTAGCTGGGTGAGATCTTGCCCTGAGGTCACCACTCCCTATATTCCATTTCTTAATCTGTTTATCTCCTTGAACACAGAACTTGGCTCCATTCACTTCCCAGTGCCCCTTTTCTCCTCAATCTGTACATTTTGTATTTTTACTTGTTCAGCTTGCTCCTTCTCATTATAAATTTGTATAAGAATGATCACTAATAACCATATGACATAGTCTATACCAGGCTACTTTGAGATTTCCTTTGCCAATGTAATTAATCCAAATCTCTTTTATTTAGCCTCAGGTAGACTCTTCAGACAAGAGCAGAAAGCAGCCCCTTTCTTCACCAAAATATCACGAGAAAGATCTCTAGGCAACAGACTAAAATTCTCCTCTGAAACCCCATGAGCCAGGCCCCCACAGTTCAAATCACCTTCAGCACCACTGTCTTCCACGCTCCTACTAGTCTGGCCCATTGAGCAGTGCTTAAAGCATTCCACTACTTTCCTAACCCAAACTCCCAAAGTCCAAATCCTCCAAATAAAAGTATAGTCAGGCCTATCACAACAATATCCCAGTCCCTGGTACCAATTTCTGTCTTAAGGTTTCTATTGCTGTGAAGAGACACCATGACCACGACAACTCTTATAAAGGAAAACATTTCATTGGGGCTAGCTTACAGCTTCAGAGGTTTAGTCCATTATGATCATAGTGGGTGGCATGCAGGCAGACGTGGTGCTGGAGAAGCAGCTGAGACTTCTATATCTTGATCCACAGGCAGCAGGACGTGAATGTGTACCACATTGGGCATAGCTTGAGCAAATAAGTCCTCAAAGCCCACCTCCACAGTGACACACTCCTCCAACAAGGCCACACCTACTCCAAGAAGGCAAGATCTCCTGATAGTGCCACTCCCTATGGGCCCAGCGTTCAAACACATGAGAGTCTATAGGGGCCATTCCTATTCAAACCACCACATGCAGGAAAATGAGTGCAAATGGAGACCATCGCATAATCAATTACGTCAGTCTCAGAGAGACAAATAAGCATGTTTTCTCTTTTTTGGAGAGCCTTGATTTTTTTTTATAGATACATAAAATTGTGCGCGTACGTGCGTGCGTGCGTGCATGCGTGCGCACGTGCGCATGTGTATGAGTGCA
Source organism: Peromyscus melanophrys (assembly GCA_902168415.1). Classification (NCBI taxonomy): domain Eukaryota; kingdom Metazoa; phylum Chordata; class Mammalia; order Rodentia; family Cricetidae; genus Peromyscus; species Peromyscus melanophrys. The sequence goes on along the minus strand of CABHPR010151961.1, from coordinate 48,362 downwards.
CCCATGCATGCATACATGGGAGACACAGGTCAGTATTGAGTATCTTCCTCTATTTACTCTTATTTTTTGAGATGGGGTCTCTCACTGAACCTGAAGTTCACAGAACTGGCTAGACTGGCTGGCCAATGAACCCCAGGATCTGTCTGACTCCGCCCCAACACTGCTGGAGTTACAGTTGCTTGCCACCACACTCAGCCTTTGCAAAGGTGTTGGACATCTGAACTCAGGTCCTGGCGCTTATGCAACGAGCATTTTATCCACTGAGACATCTGCCCAGCCCTATCTCTGTCTCATTACTATTCCATTGTGTGGATATACCAAAGTTTATTGATCTGTTCCCTGACAAAGAACATCTTAGTTGCCTCTGATTGGAGCCATTATGATTAATGTTGCCGTGAACATTTGTGTGAGGGTGTTTTGTGGACATAAATTTTCAATTCATTTGGATAATCAGGAGTGTGGTTTCTCTGCCACATGAGAATATTATATCCATCTTCATAAGAAACTGCCTGTTCTAGTTGGCTTTCTCTTGCTGTGATAAAACACTGACCAAAAGCATCTTGGGGGAGAAAATATTTTATTTGTCTTACATTTCCACATCACAGCCCATCACTGAGGGCAGTCACGGTAGGAACTCGAGCAGGAACCTGGAAGCAGAAATGGAAGCAGAGAGAGACCATGGAGGAATGTTGCTTAGTGACTTGCCCCTCTAGCCTGCCCCTATCTTTCCTATGCAGCCCAGGACCACTTACCTAGGGATGGCACCGCCCACAGTGGCCTGAGCCCTCTCACATCAATTAGCAATCAAGAAAATGCCTCATGGACATACCCACCGGCCAACCTGATGGAGGCATTTCCTCAGTTGTGGTTCCCTCTTCTTAGGTACGTCTAGTTGACAGCCAAGACTGACCATCACCCTGTCCAACCGGAGGTGACCCCTGCCATTTTATTGTTTCTACCTGCAGTGAATGAGAAGCTCTGTTCCATGTCTTCACCAACGTTCGCTCTCCTGGGACTTCAGCCATTCTGAGAAGTGCATACTGGTGTCTCTCTGTCTTAATTTTTTAATTCCCCAATGCCATATGCTGTGTGTGCTCCTAAGCTCATCGCCATCTGCACAGCTATGTGGTGTCTGTCTGGGTCCTGGCCCATCCTTTTTAACTGAGTTGTTTACTTTCTAATATTTAAATTCTCTGCTTATTCAGAAGCAAGTCCTTTCTTGGGTCTGTGTGTCGCAAATATTTTCTCTCAATATATGGCTTCTCTTAGTCTTTTGTAATTTTTTTTGCATTTATGTATTGGGGGAGTGGGCACACACATGCCTTGGAGGGGGCATGGAAGTCAGATGACAACTTACAGCAGTCAGTTCTCTCCTTCCACCACGTGGGACCAGGGATCAAACTCAGGCCCTCAGGCTTGGCGGCAAGCACATTTACCCACTAAGCCATCTCATCAGCCCAGAAGCCTCTTTCCATTCTCTTTGGGATGTATTATATGAGAAAAGAATAAAAAGAAAGGAAAAGAAAAGAAATGTTTTTAAACAAAAGAGAGAATTTTAAATAATTTTCTTTCAAGGACTGAACTTCTAGAGTTGTATTTAAAGCCTTGGTGTCAAATCCAAGCTCTCCTATGTAGTCTTTTAGAAGGTTTATAGTTTGGGGTTTTAAATTTAGGTCTATCACCTGGTTTGATTTCTGTTACAAGGTCTAGAGAGATGGCTCAGCCATGATTACTCTTCCAGAGACCCAAGTTTGGTTCCCAGCACCTATACTGGATAGCTCACAGCACCTGTAACTTCAGTTCCAGTGGATCTGGTGCCCTTTTCTAACCTCTACAGGCACACACACACAGAGAGAGAGAGAGAGAGAGAGAGAGAGAGAGAGAGAGAGAGAGAGAGAGAGAGAGAGAGAGAGAGAACATAGACATATAAGCATGCACAAAAATAATTTTTAAAAAATAAAAGAAACTGAAGTCTTGCAGAATGAGACTGTCTCACTACACAGCCGTGGCCAGCCTAGAAATCACAACAATCCTTTCGCCTCTGCCTCTCAAGTGACAGAATTACAAACATGTGCACTAACACTGCTAACAATTCAAAGCTACTTCAAATCTTACACGTCTGTCTGTCTGTCTCTTTCTCTGTCTTTGTCCCTCTGTCTCTCTGTCCTCTGACCATCTGTCTGTCTGTCTCTGTCTCTGTCTCTGTCTCTGTCTCTGTCTCTCTCTCTCTCTCTCTCTCACACACACACACACACACACACACACACACACACACACACACGTTTTAAACATATTATCTCATTCTCCGCACTCAGGTCTAGTCTCTTGCTGCTGCTGTTCCCTTTGAAGTGAATATTGGGAACGTGTATCTACACACCAAGAGCATCTTCATTCTTCATTAGGACTTCACGACCCTCTACTCTTCCCCTGCACAAACCGGCCACACTCCATCTCAGCTAGTCATCCACTGATTGGCACAGAGGTGGTCTCCATTGGTCTCTGTGAGGTGAAAACTCACAGCACCCTCCAGAAGCACATGCAAAGCTTTGACTCCACACATGAGTCTGACCCTGGAACTTCCTCTCTCCCTTCAGTGTGATGTACTTTTGTTTGCTTTTCTTGCCTTCCAGCATGGCTGGTAGATTTTTGTTGAATGCAAGAAAGATGGAGCTGAGACAAGCAGGCATTCAGCATGAGGATTTATGTTGCTCTGACCAGGAGTTGGACTGTGGGCTGGTTGTGTCCACTATAACCATCATACTGGACCAGGCTCCCCTACCCTGCTCTGCTTTGCTTCTCTGTTCTGTTGTTCACATCCCCCCATGTCTTTCGAGTTTCCATGAACAACATCTTTTTAAATAGAGTGTGTGCCTCGGTTCTAGCTGGCGCTATGCTCGGAGCCCTGGCAATGGCGGCCAGGTGCTGAGGTGGGAAAGCGTCCATCATCATATGCACTGGTTCTGAGGGCCCAAGTCCCTGGGCTGTGTCCACCAGAAGCACTGCTTTAGCTGTTTCTTCTCTCTTTATGGGTGACAAGATGGCTACAGGGAGCTAGGGTCATTTAATGATCCTTTCAAGACAGACAAGGCTCTGGCCTAGTAGTGTCCTTTTGAGGACAGGTCCTTATACAGAATGTTCTAGGTGTATTTCAACGTGGTCCGTTTCCTTTTCCCCATGCAGGAAGCACCAGAAATTTTTATCCAGTTCTCATGCTGACAACCTGGCCGGACCCTTGGAAGTAAAACTTACCAGCACATACCCTGCTCCCTAAGATTTAGTCATCAGGAAGGTTTTGTTGGGTTTTGTTTGTTTGAGATATGGTCTCTTGTAGCTCTGGCTGGCCTGAAACTTGCTTTGTAGACCATGCTGACCTCAGACTCACAGAGACCTATCTGCCCCTGCCCCTGCCCCTGCCTGTTCCCCTGCCCCTGCCTTTTGAATGCTAGGCTTAAAAGCCACCATGCCTGGCGACCATGAAGTCTTTTACTCTCAAGCTGGTCCACATTCAGCCTCTAAGTAATTGGCTAATTATGCAAGCAGTCCTACCCGTTAGCGGCTCCCACTGAATCAGATATTGGCTGGCTTTCCTGTAATCACCTGTCTCCCTGGGTTGTGACTATGCCATGGAAGCAGCCATGAACTTGGCTGTCACAGGTATGATCTGCGGCATGTCTGTGTAGACAGATGCTCCTGTACTTTTTAATTATTCACAGATCCTTCCCATTCTAACACTGTTAAGAACTAAAATGTATCTCCCCACAATTCATGTTACAATCCTATCTTCTGGTGCTACATCAGTGCTTTTGGAGATGGGGCCTTTCAAGTCACAATTAGGAGTCGAGCGTGGTAGTATAGGACTGTAATCCCAGCACTTGGGAGGGGGAAACAAGATGATCAATTCAGGGGCATCTTCAGCTACACGGGCTGAGGCCAGCCTAGGCTAAGGAGACCCTGTGTCAAAACAAACAAAAGAGGAATGTTCAGGTTAAAATGAGGCTATTAGGGTAAGTATAATCCAGCATGGCAGTATCCTCGCAATAAGAATAAATTGGAGCACGGTGGTGGTGGTAGCAGAGCACACCTTTAATCCCAGCACTCGGGAGGCAAAGGCAGGAGGATCTCTGTGAGTCCGAGGCCAGCCTGGTCTACAGAGTGAGTTCCAGGACAGCCAGGGATACACAGAGAAACCCCGTCTCTAAAAACCAAAAAAAAAAAAAAAAAAAAGAATAAACGTGGACACAGTGTTTTGTTTTGTTTTGTTGTTGTTTTGGTTTTTTGAGACAGGGTTTCTCTGTGTAACAGCCCTGGCTGTCCTGGATCTCACTCTGTAGACCAGACTGGCCTTGAACTCACAGAGATCCGCCTGCCTCTGCCTCCCAAGTGCTGGGATTAAAGACGTGCGCCACGACCGTCCGGCTAACACAGGTTGTTAAGAGGAAAGATTCTATAAAGACACTCTGAGAAGTCACCCAGCCAAGGAGAAAAGCCTCACAAGAAACTAATCTGATACTTGGATCTTGAGTTTTCACCTCAGAATTATAAAAAGATATGTTTTTGTTACTCGGGCAACCAGAATGCAGAATTTTGGTTTGGTTTCCTTTGGTTTGGTTTTGGTGGGGTGGGGGAGTTAAGACAAGAATTTACCATGAAGCCTTGGCTGGCCTGGAACTTGCTCTACAGCCTTGACCTGTCAGTCCTCCTGCAGTAACCTCCTGGGTGCTCTTTGTTATGTAGCCCTTGCAGACTAATACAAATTACAATCAGACGATGACTTCCAAATAAGTTCTTCCAAAATGTTTCCTTTCAGCTCCATCTCAGCACAAAACATTGGAGTGTGTGTGTGTGTGTGTGTGTGTGTGTGTGTGTGTGTGTGTGTGTGGTGTGTGTGTGTATGTATATGTATGTGTGTGTGTGTGTGTGGTGTGTGTGTGTGTGTGTGTGTGTTCTTGTGGTAAGGTGAACATATGCATCCTAGTTTATGTGCTGGAATTAAAAGCACTCTCCACCATGTCCATGTCCGTATTTTCCTGTGGGTTCTGGGGATTGCATTCAGTTGTTTGTGTCTGCGGGGCAAACACTTTACCAACTGAACTATCTCCTCAACCCCCAAAATTTTTATTTTTAAACTATCATTTTTTTTTCCAGGGCTATGCAGAAACCACCCTTGAGGCCATCCTGCCAGGCATGGTATGCTAAGAAACAGGGAGTGTTAAACAGAAGTGTGCCTACTGCCAGAGCCCAAACTGCTGGCTGCTCCCTCAGGACTCTCCTTATCATGCCCATTCAATCTACACCCATGAACAGCCCTGGGACTGTGTGGGGGGTTTACAGTGTCTCCTTGCTTCCAAAGTCCTGGAGAGAGTGGCCCACATGCCCTAACGTGAAGGGAGGCAGTGAAACTGGGCATGTAGCTCAGTGGTAGAGCACTCACTACACATGAGGCCTCTGATTTAATGCCCACAGCGCAAAATGGGAAAGAAAATAGTGGGGAGAGATTGTGTTCAGCGGGCTAGATGATGAGATTCTGGACACTTGCTGAGAAGAGTTTGAACATGGCAGTTTTTCAGAGCCACCTCCTGCATTCAGACTCCGCCCCTCCTCCAGCCTCAAACTCCTAACCAGAGAGAGGAGTCAGTGAAGTATCTTACTTGGTGAGGAGTGCCAGTTTTCTTGAATAGTATGAAAGGGTAGATGCCCTGACCAATCACTAAATCTTGTGATCTCTGACTTAGTAGGGTTTCTATTGCTGTGAAGAGACACCATGACCATGGCAATTCTTATAAAAGAAATCATTTAATTGGAGCTGGCTTACAGTTCAGAGGTTCAGTCCATTATCATCATGGTGGGAAGCATGGCAGCATGCAGGTAGATATGATGCTGGAGAGGTGGCTGAGAGTTCTACATCTGGATCAGCAGGCAGCAGGAAGATGGTGAGAAACTAGGCCTGGTTTGAGTATCTGAGACCTCAAAGCCCACCCCCAGTGACACACTTCCTCCAACAAAGCCACACCTACTCCCACAAGGCCACACCTCCTGATAGTGCCACCCGATATGAGCCTATGGGAGCCATTTTCATTCAAACCACCACAGCTTCCAAAATTATAAATGTTGAAGGATGGACAGGAGTAGTGGCACACAGCTCTAATTCCAGCACTTTCAGAGGCAAGGGGCGGGGGTGCAGAAAGATCAGAAGTTCAAGGACTACCCTTAACTATGTATATCCACCCAGGACAGCCTGGGCTACATGAGACAAGAAAGAGGGGTTGGGGGAGAGATCGAGAGAGGGAGAGGGAGGGAGGAAAGGAGGGGAAGGGAAGTTCCAAGATGAGAAATATTTGATATATGATGAAAAAATTTGTCTGTGATGATGGACTTAAAAATTGCTTATTGTGACTGAAGTGATGGCTTGGCAGTTAAGAGTGCCTGCTTCTCTTCCAGAGGACCCCAGTTCGGTTCCCAGCACCCACATAAGGCAACTCACAACACCTGTAACTCCAGCTCCAAGAATTCCAACACTCTCTTCTGGCCTCATAAGGTGCACATATCCACACACATAAACATAATTATTGGCGAAATTACTAAGGCCACTCCACGTAGTTAAAAGGAGATTTATTTAAAGGCGTAACTCACAAATGAAGGGATAGGTAGATGATGGGTTCTGGAAGAGACGCAGCGCAGTCCGGCGGTGTTCTCTGGAGAACTTTCCTCGGTCTACCTCTCGCGTCCAGGTCCAGGAAACAAGAGAGCGCCGCGCATCCCGATCTCAGGTCTTCAGCCCTCCCTTGGCCCCGCCTTGTAGGCGTGATAGTTACGGAAGCCTCAAAGGGTTGGAACTTCCAGACCAAAGCTGGAATGGTTACCCACTACACATAATCAAAAAGAAAATAATGCTCGAAAAGAAAATATTCTTTTTAAAGATTCTTGTTAGTCTTCCCATGGTCTTCACAGTATTAAAACAAAAGAAAGTGGACCCAGAGTCAGTCACCCCCTGTGATGTAGGGACAGGTGATCAAAGTGACATTGTCAGCTCAAGTATCAAAGTGGGAACCTGCACAGGTTTACCAAGTCCTCTGAAAAGCCATGAAGTAAACTGACAAAAGTTGTCTGATCAACTTTTTCAGAGCTTTGCAGATCAGCCAAAGAAGTCAGAGTCAAAGAAGTATTTCTTTAAGAAAAACTAGTAGTCACAAAAGCAAAAGGTCTTTGGTGGGTGTGGTGGTGCATGCCTGTGACCCCAGGCACTAGGGTGGCTGAGGAGAGAAAAGGAAGGGCAGGGAAGGAGAGGGGAAGGGGGAGGGAGATGGGAAAAAACAGAAAACCTTGTCATGTTTTAACTTATCCTTGTGCCAACCACCACTGTCCATGTCACCAAGAGTAGTCTTGAAAACCAACACTAGACTTTCTGATGCCAGAGAATGCAATGGATGCTATCAAGAATGAAAGAGGTCAGATGTGATGGCACATACTTTTAATCAAAGCACTTGAGAGGCCACGCAAAGTGTGAGTTTGAAGTCAGCCTGATCTGTATAGTAAGTTTCAGGCCAGCCAGGGCTACATAGTGAAATCTTGTCTCAAAAAAAAAAGAGGTGGGTGGGGTACTGAAGAGATGGCTCAGTTGGTAAAACGCTTGCCACAAAACCATAAGAAAATGAGTTCGAGCTGGGCGGTGGTGGTGCACGCCTTTAATCCCAGTGCTCGGGAGGCAGAGCCAGGCGGATCTCTGTGAGTTTGAGGCTAGCTTGGTCTACAAAGTGAGTTCCAGGAAAGGCGCAAAGCTACACAGAGAAACCCTGTCTTGAGGGAAAAAAAAAAAAGGAATATGAGTTCGATCCCCTAGAGTTCAGCACATCAGTGGGTGGCAGTAATCACGGCACTGGAGGCAGAGACAGGAGAGAGGGAGACTCTCTGAGGTTCTCTGACCAGCTAGTCTAACCACAAAAGAGAACTCCAGGATCAGTGAAAGAGACTGTCTCAAAAAAAACAAGGTGGAGAGAAATTGAAAAGATCCCCAGAGTTGACCTCTGGACTCCAGACACATAAGCACACATATGTGCACAAACTCATGCACACATACTATGAATATTTTCTACAGGAATAGCAGAAGATGCTTCAAGCCTTGTGTCTATTAAATAAGGGAAGTGTCCAGCATGAACAGTGGACTCTGAATTATAAGACAACACAAATAAAAAACTGAAAGAAGCCAGATATGATAGCACATGCCTGTAATCCCAGCACTCAAAAGGCTGAGTCAGGAGGATGACCATGAGTTTGAGGCCAGCCTAGACTACATGGTGGGCACATAGTAAGTACTAGGGCAACCAGAGCCACACAGCAAGATCATGTCTCAAAAAAAGGAGATATGTGGGTGGAGGGGGGCGGTGGTAGGGAGCTGGAGAGATGGCTCAGTGGTAAGAGCAGTTCCTAACACCCACATGGCATCCCACAACAGCCTATAACTCCAGTTGCAGGGGATCTGACGCTCTCTTCCGGCCTGTGCTGCACCAGGCATGCGCATTATGCACATCTCTGTGCTGGATGGTTTTATGTCAAGTTTATATTATATTAACTTAATACAAGCTAAAGTCATCTGAGAGAAAAGAACCTCAATTAAAAAATGCCTCTATTGGGGGGAAGGCTAAGGGGCAGGAGGAGGGAGAACAGGGGGATCTGTGGTTGGTATGTAAAATGAATAGAAAATTTCTTAATAATAAAAAAAAAAGAGAGAAAGAAAATGCCTCCCTAAGATAGGGCTGCAGGCAAGCCTGTAGTGCATTTCCTTAATTAGTGATGATGGACGAGGGCCCAGCCCATTGCGGATGGTGCCATCCCTGGCCTGGTGGTCCTGGGTTCTATAAGAAAGCAGGCTGAGCAAGCCATGGGAAAGCAAGCCCGTAACAGCACCCCTCCACGGCCTCTGCATCAGCTTCTGCCTCCAATTTCCTGCCCGGTGTGAGTTCCTGCCCTCACTGCTTCTGATGATGAATTGTTATACAGAACTGTGAGCAAAATAAACCCTTTCCTCCCCAACTTGCTTTTGGTTATGGTGTTTCATCACTGCAATAGAAACCCTAACTAAGACACACATAGGTGTGTGCAAACATTAATACACACTCTGAAGTATACACCCAAGAGAAGGGAAAACACGTTCACACTAAAACTTGTACACAAATGTTCGGAGCAGTATAATGGCCAAAAGACAGAAACAAATCGAGTACCTACTGAGCAACAAATGCATAAATGAAATGTGGTACAACTGTGTCGTGGAGGTCATTGAAACACGGAAGGGAACCGTATAGATAGATGGCTCTTGAAACATTGTATTGAATGAAAGTATCAGACACAAAGGCCCAGTGTATGACTTGGTTTCTACCAAAGGACCTGAAAAGACAGATACACAGAAACAAGTTTGGGGCTGGAGCAACAGAGGTCACAGGTCAAGAGTGCTTGCTGCTCTCACAGAAGACCGAAGTTCAGTTCCTCACATTCATGTCAGACCACTCACAGCCACCTGTGACTCCAGCTCCAGGGGATGTCATGCCCTCTTCTGGCCTCCGTGGGACTGCACACAATGTGGCATGCATACAGACAGACAGACACATACCACACCATACAATACCATACCATACCATACCATACCATACCATACCATACCATACTATACCATACCATACACATAAAGAAAAAAATTATAAAATAAATCTTTTTTTTTAAGTATGGTCAGCCAGGCAGTGGTGGCACACACCTTTAATCCCTGCACTCTGGAGACAGAGGCAGGTGACTCTCTGTGAGTTCAAGGTCAGCTTGGTCTATGGAGCAAGCTCCAGGACAGCCAGAGCTGTTACACAGAGAAACCCTGTCTCAAAAAAAAGAAGAAAAGATAAGGTTTCATCATTTTGAGTACATGAAAATACCCTAAAATTAAATAGTCATGACAGTTACATAACCTTGTAAAAATATTCAAAATCACTAAATTGTGTACTGTAACATGGTGAATTTTAGAGCATGTGACCTGTATCTCAAGTTTAAAAATACTTACAATTTAATCAGATATTGCTACTGATTCTAAAACCCTGACCTAAAGAATGGGGCAAACGTCAGTAAGAATGAGAGAGCACGAGCCCCCCTAATTTTGACACACATTCTCAATTCTTTGAAAGTCCAGTATTGCCATCAAAGAAGTATTTTCATTTTCAGCTCCATAATAAGATGGGCCATGGTTGTCATCGGTCCTCAACTGACATGTGATTTGCTTTTATTTCCACAACACAGTGAATTTTGATAGATCACAGTAATTTCAATCCAGAAGGATCTTTTGACTGTAGGAGTGAATTAGAAAGATATTTTTATATCGCCTATCTGAGATAACAGGTCTTAGCGCCACGCTTCAGGCAAAATACATCAAAAGAATGAACTGAAGGTTAAGTTTCCTTTTAGATCTTGATTTTTATAACATCACAAAAATTCTTGCCTAAAAGCAGTCGAATTATTCAACGGTGAGACATTCTATATTCACCACATTCAGCCAGAGGGAAAGAACAAAGCCAGCACCGAGATACCTCGAAGGTGAGGTCCCTTCATCTTCCCATTGCGCCCTTCGAGGTCTCCGACCCCAGAACACCACAGCAGAACCCTGCCCCAGCAATGCAGGCAGAGGCTTTCTGCTCTCATGCCGAATGTGCAAAGGTAATTCCCACGAGAAAAGAAGCGATACAAATTCAAGTAATGAAGCGTAATTTGTGTCAAACAATTATTACCATTTTATCCTACCCAAATCAGTCAATTAAATATAACTGTGTGTCTAAATTAGTTTTAGATAGCTTTTAATCCCAACTTGATTTTTTTAATTATCTTGTGCATATACTTATTTCTGTGCAAAAAGTTCCTCCCCTTTGAATGTCGTGGGTTGTGCAGCCGTGTTTACACACAGTTTAAGGAGCGTCCGCGGGGATCTCTGCCCCAAGGTGTCTATTTACTGAACTACTCAGAGATCGTTACCGTAAGATGATTTCAAACATAAGGGAATCCACCGATGTATTACCCAGAAGCAACGCTGTCGGCAAATTTCTGTTTGATCAGTTTGTTCTTTGCTTGAACTTCTTCAGTTCAGGGCCTCATCCTGTACCACACAGGCAGAGCCCACTGGGAGGCTGCTGCCACCTGGTGAATGCTCCTGGACACTGATGATGATGACAAAGGACACGGATACGACGTGAGATTCTCCTGGGAATACTCATTTCATCACATGATCAATGATTTTGTATTTGATCACTCAATGTGTACTAGGTCTTCAATGAGCACGTGTGACACAATGATGAACAAGAAAGACTGGGTCCCTGAGCTGGGGATGTAGCTTGCTGCTAGAGTGCTAGCCTGGTATACACAATCTCTTGTGACACACAGAGAAGGAAGGAGAAAGAGGGGGAGGAGGAGAGGGGAGAAGGAGGAGGTAAAGAAGGGGAGCAGGGGGAGGGAAGGAGGAGGGGAGAAAATAGGGAGGGAGAGAAAGAAGAAGAGAGACAAGGAAGGATAAAAGAAGGAAGAAAAAGAGAGAGCCCTGATCAGGCTGGCATGCATTTTGGTGAAGGGAAACTGTGCTGCCTAATTTCATGTCAACTTGACACATGCTAGAGTCATCTGAGAGGAGGGAGCCTCAACTGAGAAAATGCCACTGTTTTGTAGGCAAGCCTGTAGGGCATTTTCTTATTTAGTGATTGATGTGAGAAGGCCCAGACCATTGTGGGTGGGGCCATCTCTAGGCTGTGGGTGCCATAAGGAAGCAGGTTGAGCAAGCCAGTAAACAGCATCGCTCTGTGGCCTCTGCATCAACTTTTGCCTCCAGGTTCCCATCTGGTTTGCCTTGGCTTCTCTCAATGAACTGTATGATTCAAGATAACGGTGGTTCAAGCCTAGACAGGAGATTCAAGCCAAATAAACTCTTTCCTCTCCAAGTTGCTTCTGGTCATGGTGTTTCATCACAGCAACAGTGATGTTTCTAGAAAAAGACAGAAAGCAAATAGCATGAGCAAATAAGATAATTTCAGAAATGGGGAAATGATGTAAAGAAAATACAGTTGGTTGGGCAGAGGTGGCGGCGGCGGCGGCTGCCGCTGCTGCCGCTGCCGCCGCACGCCTTTAATCTCAGAATTTGGGAGGCAGAGGCAGGTGGATCTCTGTGAGTTCAAGGTCAGCCTGGTCTACAGGATGAATTCCAGGACACCCAGAGCTACACAGTGAAACCCTGTCTCAGAAAAAGAAAAGAAAAGGAAAGGAAAGAAAAGAAAAGAAAAGAAAAGAAAAGAAAAGAAAAGAAAAGAAAAGAAAGAAAAAAGAAAA
>CABHPR010151961.1:3412-18602 GCA_902168415.1 Peromyscus melanophrys | reverse complement strand
CTACTATATATTATATACCAAGACACTACTATATATTATATACCAAGGATACTACACTCTTCTGGAGAAAACTAGTCCATGGTCCACATCGGCTCCCACTTGCTTACTTTCAGAGCTCTCCTCAACTTTAGAAAGCTCATCTTCTTGTACCAGGACACTAATATCCTGAAAATCTTCTCTTCTTTCTGTTACGCTTTCACATTCCAAACATCGAGTCCTTAATACTAGCTGACCTTGACATAATTTCTCTACGCGTTCAAAACCAACCTGTACTGCGCCTTTGTTTATGGGCTTAGGTTTACTAACGTTCACAGGTTTAACACTGCTTCCTGGAGATTCCAGTATACCCCCATTAACTGTGTTCTCACTTTCGTTCTTCCCTAAGTCCTCTTCAAGGTCATCCTCATTCTCTTCAGGTTGTCCTTTGGATCGCTGTTTGTTGTTATTTTCCCCAGACTACAGAACTTAGAATTATACAGTGTTCTGCCTGCATATATGCTGCATGCCAGAAGAGGGAGCCAGATCTCATTACAGATGGTTGTGAGCCACCATGTGGTTGCTGGGAATTGATCTCAGGACCTCTGGAAGAGCAGCCAGTGCTCTTAACCGCTGAGCCATCTCTCCAGCCCGAGAGGGTCTTGCACTCACATTTTCAGAAACACACTTGGGGATGATTTTAGGAGAAATCTCTACTGTGTCATCCGTAGCTTTTCTTTTTGATCTAGTTTGTCTCTGTTTCTCTTCCAATGGCTGGGGTTCCTTGGATGATTTAACTTTTTTCTTCAGGTTACCAGACTCACTGTCCCTTTTTCTTTTCCAGTTTCCTTTTGGGAGTTTTTCTTTAAAGTCCTCTGAATTCCTCATACTGTCCAGCTCCGTGAGCTGTTAACTCCACTCATCTCCTCTTTCTGATGAGATTTTTCTTCTACCTTAGTAGATAATCCAGCCAAGTTTTTCACTTCTTTTTTTTTAGGAGTTGACATGTTTCTTGAACGTTTCCCAGAATACACTTCCTGTGTATCATGCTGTAGATATCCTTCATACAGGGGTTGAGTGTGTTCAGCAGTCGCCTTGGCTGTGTAGCAAGTTCATCTGTATATTTCTCTGGATTTAAGAGAAAACTAGCCTGAAGCTGTTCAGCTGAAATTATTAAGGACTGTAAACTGCATATAAGCTCATAACTTGCCAAAGGATCTTCTTTGCAGCTTCCCTTATCTTTCTGATTAGAGTCATCCTTCAGAACTTCTTTCTTCCTTGAAATAATGTTAAATAAGTGCTTCCCTCCGGACTTAAAACCAGAACAAAAGTAGAACACGTGAAGAATACTATTCAGACACCAAGTGTTGCCAAGATTATTCAGTCCCACAAATGGTAACAGGTTTTCTCTCTTCTCACAGTTTATTGGTGAGGACTGTGCCGCAGGAACAACTTGGCCAGTCTCAGATCCTCTACATTCAGAAACTTTTTCTTCATTTTCTTGAGAATCAGTGAAATCTAAAGCTCTTTTAGTTTCCTTTTTCTGAAAAGAAAAAAAAAAAAACTTCAAAGAAAGTCTGTTTTTCTTCGATGGACTACCTACCTCTTGAAAGCCCATTACTTTCACTAGGTATGACACCAGGCATTTTCTTTTAAATTGCAAGGAGTTGAGGAAAATTAACTTATAGAAAGCAGCTGTAATCACCAATTATATCCGGGCATGGCCCTGAGCAAGTTCGCGGCGCCGGCGCTGGGAAGACCAGCCGGGCAGAGTGCGGGCGCGATGGGTGAGCCCCGCCGCCGTCCCGGGAGAGGGATCGCTGGTGGGTGCCTCCCGCGCGGGGGGTGACCATTCGTGGAGCCGGGCCACCGCTCGGTCCTGCCCGCCGCGGCCTCACTGCATCCCCGGAGCAGCCCGGCCGCGAAGGCTACGGGCGAGCGCACAGCGGAGGCGGCGCTCCAGAGCCGCAGGGTCCCCGCTCGCTCACTCGGCCACCCAAACACTTTTCTTATAAAACCATATCCAAATGTGTGTGTCAGTCAGGGTTCAGGTGAAGAAGCGAAATCAACAGTGTTATAAAGGGAACTAGTGAACCATAGACGTGCATATGCTCAAACGCGTGTATCTTTTTTTTTCTTTCTTTCTCTGAGCACGGATGTCATAGATGGGTCCTGGTCTTGTTTTTGTTGCTGTGGTAAAATTCCGCGACTAAAAGCAACTTAAGGGAAAAAGGGTTTGATGGCTTACAGTTCCAGGCTATGGTCACCATTGCTGGGAAGTCAAGGCAAGAACACAAGGCGGGTAGGCATATCGCCCAAGGGCAGAGAGAGAATAAATGCATGCATCTAGCTTTTTCCACTCTTGCACAGCCCAGGGCCCCAAACCAGGGGAAGATGCTGCCCACTTTCAGGGTAGGTCTTTCCACCTCAATCAACATAATTAAGGGGGAAAGAAATCCCTCCCGAGCACATCCCCAGGCCAGCTGGAACTCAGACCACTCTTCACGGAAACTCTTACTCTCCTGTATATAGTCAGAACGACCTTGAACTTTTCTGATCTTGCTATCCCCGCCTTCTGAGAACTGGGATTGTGGGATTAGGCTGCCACACCTGGTTTTCATAGCTAACAATATAGAGAACATATACACATATGTATATATAAGGGTGTTTCACTCGCTCTGTGTCCAAGTCTCAGCCCTAACCAAACTAACCCGGGGGGAAGTCAAGGCAGGGCAGTCACAGTGACAGGGACTTGAAAGAGAGCATCATCATGCTACATTCAAAGTCAGGGTGCAGAGAGAAGTGAGTGCTTGCTCGCTGCTCAACTTGCTCTCCGTTTTATATAGTTTAGATCCCCTGCCCTAGGAACGGTCTGCCACAAGTAAAGTGGGTCTCCCCACATCCAGTAACGTAAGCAGAATAACACGGCACAGGCATGCCCAGACGGCCCGTCTCCCAGTGATTCTAAGTTCTGGCAGACTGACAATGGTTGGTTCTACTCTGCTTTTCTGGTGCTGTGATAAACACCAGGACAAAAAGCAACGAAGGAGAAAAAACTGTTCCTTTCAGTTTACACTTCCAAGTCCCGTCCATCACTGAGGGAAGCATGGGCGGAAACCATGTAGGAATGCTGTTCACTGGCCTGCTCACTGGCTCGTGCTCAGTAACTGTTACATACAGCCCAGACCACCCGTCTGACGGAAAAAAAGAAAAAGAAAAGGACTGGTCCTATGTGGTGATATTTTGTTTGTGCTCTAAAAAATAAAGCTTCTCTGGAGATCAGAGGACAGAGCTAGCCACTAGTTAAATGTAGAAGCCAGGCAGTAGTGACACACACCTTTAATCCCAGCACTTGGGAGGAGGAAATAGGAAGTGATATGGCTGAGCAGAAAGAGGAAGTGATAAGGCAGGGTGGAGACAGGGGCTCGCCCCCTTTTTCGGCTGAGGAATTGGAGAGGAAAGAGGTGGCTGTGGCTTGCTCCTTTGTCTCTCTGATCTTTCAGCATTTGCCCTGATATTTAGCTCCAGGTTTTTATCATTAAGACCAATTCTAATTCTCGATACAGTCCTAGGTATGGTGGAGGAGAAAGTTTATTATAAGATATGTGGGGAAATGTAGCCAGAGGCAGGGACATCTGGAAGAATCCAGAGTGGACATGATCCTGAGCCATGTGAGGAGAGCTGTGAGGGGAAGGGAGAGGACAGGGAGGGGGATCAGGTACAGCCGGGGGACCCAAAAGAGAGTGGGGTAACCAAAATGGTTGGATTATATAGGGAAGGGCAATTAGGGGAGGGAAGCCCAGCCCAGTACCTATGCTGAAGAAGTTTGGGGTAGAGGGGCAGGGTATGCCAGCCAGGAGGACCCTGTAATAGGTAGGGACTGAGGGATGCTGGGAGAACCTGGCAGCTAGGTCCACTTTGATATGTTAAATAGGCACCTCTGCCTTTTGTCCCAGGGTTTCAGATTTAACACTGCCTGGGGCTAGGACTGCCCAGTGCCACTTGTCAGTCAGGACAATCCCTCACAGACTGGTCACAGGTCAACAGGATAAAAGCAATACCTGAGTTGAGGTTCCTCATCCCAGGTAACTCTGGGTTTGTGCCAAGATGACAATAAAATCTAAGCAGGGCAGCAGTGAACACTAACTAACCACCACAAGCTGCTGTAACAGCGTATTTATGCTTTTTATGATTGATTTTATTTTTATTTTATCTGTATGTATGAATGTTTTGCCTGAGCGTATGTCTGTGTACTGTGTGCGTGCCTGGTGCCAGCAAAGGGTGTAGAATCCTTTGGAACCGAAGAAGCTACAGGCGGTCATGAACTACCATGTGGGTGTCATGAATGGAACCAGGATCGTCTCTGTATGAGCAGCCAGTGCTCTTGACCACTGAACCATCCCTCCAGACCCAACCAACCACTGTTAACATAAAACACAGCTCTCACCTCAGTGGGGTGAGATACTTTATTCTAAAGCCAAATATGAGTGACAGTGACCCAGGAACACAGATTTAGTTTCCTCCAAATTTTACATTCCAACATGGTGACAATTTCATGACATTGTTATAGTAATAGAACAAAGAGAGTCATAAATCAAAATACTTTTTCAAATATTTCAAATATTGTTAGAACCATCAGGGAGTTGGGGGGGGGGTGGTTGAAAGAAAATGGCTGCCACAGGTGCATAGAGAGTATCACTATTATGAGGTCTGGCCTTGTTGGAGCAGGTGTGGTGGTGCTGGAGGAAGTGTGTCACTGGGGATGGGCTTTGAGGTCTCAGATACTCAAGCCAGGCCCAGGGGCTTGCTCTTCCTGCTGCCTGCTGATCCGGATATAGAATTCTCAGCTCCTTCTCCAGCACCATGTCTGCCTGTGTCCCATCATGCTTCTCACGGTGGTAACGGTGGTAACAATGGACTGAACTGTAAGCCAACCCCAATTATATGATTTCCTTTATAAGAGTTGCCATGGTCATGGTGTCTCTTCACAGCAGTAGAAACCCCAAGGCCATGGGTTACAGCAAATCAGAAATATCTGTTGCAGGCATCAGATCTTATGGGAAGGCATTCTTAGCTTTTAAGTTGGTAGCAGCTAAATTTTAACTAACTTGTTTGCTAAAAGTTAAAGCTAGCTTTTAACTTTGTTACAAATGACACCTTTAATACTGTTAGGAAGGAAGTGTCTACATTTCAAAAGGACTTACTACGAGGTCATACACAGAAGTAGGCAGTAGTTATAAAGGAGGCTACAGACGATCAACATCATTTGTAGTCAGGCATCAGACTTGCAACATTCTAACCTCTCCACAGTCAGGGATGTTCTAATCAGTCAGCCCTTCCTTGCAGACAGTTCTGTGCATGACCTTTGTTTGTTTGAGACGGGTTCTCGCTATGAAGCCTTGGCTGGCCTGGGACTCATTATGGAGACCAGGCTGGCCTCAGACTTCCAGAGATCTGCCTGCCTCTGCCTCCTGAGTGCTGGCATATGAGTGCCTTATAAACAGAAATGATTTCTCACAGTGCCGGAGAGTAGGGATGCCAGACAGACTCCTTGCATTGAGTTCTCACTTCCTAAAAAGCCCTCTTCTCTAGCTGGGCACTATTGGAATTCTAATCGTCAAAAGGCAGGAAGATCACTGAAAATTCAAAGCCAGCCTGGTCTGCATAGCAACTTCCAGGCCAGCCAGGAATATGCAAGGAGATCCTGTGGTCACCTTTCCCCAGTAGAAAGTTCTCCTTAGCCTGCTAGCCTTTGCTTAACCAAAGGTAGGAAGGGGTCTCTACCTTCTGGTCTTTCTGTGCCTTCTCCTGCCCATCTCTGCTCCATCTCCCCCCCCCCTCTAAGTTTGTCTCTTTTCCCTTCAGTGTTGTCTCTTTCATAAGGGTACTGAGACACGATAGAAAGGCTGTGGTTTCTTACAATATACTCCCCCATTGGAAAGACTTAATTGCAACTCTTCCTTAGAGAATCTTTTTTTTTTTTTTTTTTTTTTTTTTTTTTTTTTTTTGGTTTTTCAAGACAGGGTTATATGGTGATATATTGTGTACCCTAATAAACTTGCCTGAGGATCAGAAAACAGAGCCAGCCATAGAGGCCAGGCAGGGGTGGCACATGCCTTTAATCCCAGCACTTGAGATCTCATGCCTTTGCTTGGGAAGCACACATGCATGTAATCCCAGGAAGTAATATGGCAGGGCAGAGAAAGGTATATAAGGCGTGAGGAAACAGGAACTCACTCTGTTTAGGCTGAGGATTTCATAGAGGTAAGACCCAGTGGCTGGCTGTTCTGCTTCTCCGATCTTTCAGCTTTCACCCTGATATCTGGCTTTGGGTTTTTTATTAAAAGACCATCTAAGATTTGAACAACAGGGTTTCTCTGTGTAACAGCTCTGGTTGTCCCAGAACTCGCTTTGTAGCCCAGGCTGGCCTCGAACTCACAGAGATCCGCCTGCCTCTGCCTCACAAGTGCTGGGATTAAAGGCTTGCGCCGCCACTGCTCAGCTCTTCCTTAGAGAATCTGGCACTTGACCATCCCCACTTCTCTCCTTGTCTTTGTATTATTCATAAACCTGCTTTGCTTCATTCTTGGTTTGCTCTAAAATCCATTTCTAGCTGGGCAGTGTTGGCACACACACTCAGGAGGCAGAGGCAAGCAGATCTCTGTGAGTTCAAGACCAACCTGGTCTACAGAGTGAGTTCCTGCATAGCCAGGGCTGCACAGAGAAACCCTGTCTCTAAATAAATGTCTTTGCTGAAACCACAAAAACAGATCCTGCTTCCAGAGAGGTCTCTGAAAATAACTCCTCCTCTGGAAGCTGCCATCATGGCTTGGAGCTGTATTCCACGAGATGGCACTAGTCACATTCATGAGAGTGTTGTGCGCAGGTCACAAGACCCCCAAGCAAGACCACGACAGAGCCATTATCCAGTGCAAGCACACAGAGGTTTTTATTAACAAGCAAGTTTGGTCCACCATTCAACATTCGACACAGCAGAGCAGGTGGAGGAGAATGGCCCCGAGCACTCACTTTAAGGGGTTTATATAGGAAAAGTTTACATGCAGCTTGGGATTGGAAGAGGGGGCTAAGGGTGAGGCAGTTCTTTGAAGTTACTGGCTGAACTATAAGCATGAGGTTACTGATGGCTAACAGGATTCAGGGGATCTTAGAGACATAAATTTTTTACTCCCTGTGTCCTGCTTTTGTTGAACCCAGGATATATACATTCAGATTTATTGTTCCAGTCCTACTCTCCTCTAAGGTCAACTCCTGGTCAGTTGAGTCCCCATATCTTGTTTTTCCAAGTCCAGGATACATAGATTTATTGTCCTAGCCTTAAGTTCAACTTCTGATCACTTCTAAAACTGCTGCTGGTCAGCAAATACCTTTGGAGGAGGGGAGGGGGAAGCGTCTCTCAAGATGGCTACTGATCTTTCCCTTTCATTCCCTCCTCTCCTAGTAACTCAAGGACACCCAATCATGGGTTGTCAATACCTAGTTTGCAAATGTCTGCCTTGAGTCAGACGGCCCATTTTTTTTGTTGTTGTTTTGTTTTGTTTTTTGAGACAGGGTTTCTCTGTGTAGCTTTGTGCCTTTCCTGGAGCTCACTCTGTAGCCCAGGCTGGCCTCGAACTCACAGAGATCCACCTGGCTCTGCCTCCCGAGTGCTGGAATTAAAGGCGTGTGCCACCAACGCCAGGCCAGACGGCCCATTTTTATATCTTGGTCAAGGATCTCATATTAAGTTTGAGTCCTTTGCACCATTAATTGGATGGTCCCCAACCTTTCCTTGATGATTTGCAACAGCTTGTTGAGGCCTTCTCATACTTTGGCCATAGAGTCCTTAACCAGCCCAGAGTGATCTACATAAAAACATCATTTTTCTCCCAGAGCTGCACATAGTCCCCCATGTCGTAAGAACTGGAGGTCTAGCTCTAGCCTATTCTGTAACATGACCTCAGAAAACGAAGTGAGGGATTCTAGCATCATCAGTTTAGTGGCATCCAAACAGGAATTATTATTTAATTAAGGCATCAATGACATAAGAGCCAGCAGTAATTAGCAGAAATAGAAGGGCCAAAAGTCCTGTAATAGCTGACAGAGTTCCTTATCCTGAAGGAACTTGGAAATGAGAATAGGGACTAGTTATTATTTTATCTCAGGTTCCCTATGATAGAAAATTTTCTTTGATCTAACATTCCAGGAATAAGGACAATGTTTTCGCTTCTGTAATTACTTTCTGCTGATGTTGGGACGTCGTTTTCAGGGCCCTGGAAAGTCAGAATGTTAGTCAAAAACAAGGAGGGGATTTAGGAGCATCTGGTTCATTGACCAGCTGAAGACACAGCATTTATATTGGCTGGATTGGTTCATATCAGCTTTCAGCAAGTCCATATGTCACAGGCTGAAGTCAGTAGCCGATGCTTGGATGTGTCTGCCAGCCAAATTGAAGCCCACTGAAACAGATATGGACTAGAGACAAAAGTTAGCTTCTCTGGAATTTTTAGGCCCACGGCCTCAGTAAATATATTAGGGTTATCAATCAATAGTGAAATACATATTGGAGAAAAAGCAGGTAACAGGTATCTGTCTACAAATCTATATTCAGAAGATAACCAAAAGAAATCCAAAATCTTGAGCTCATAATCCAAACAGTAAGCAGCCATTGCTCTATCAGCTTGTCAAAACTCTATTAATGTTAAATTCTGAACTTATTAAGCTTTAATGCAATGACAGTGTGGTCTTTAATTAATTAATGCATTGATCAATGAGTTAATAAGGTGACTGCAACCTCATGGAAGTCTCTGGTTGCCTGATGTTGCAAAGCTGGCAAAGCCATAGCTAGCCCAGTCATCAATGCCATCAGAGATCTGAGAAGGATAAATTTTACCTGAGTGTGGACTTTCAAATCTATTAAAAAATGACAGAGACTATCCATTGCCCTGACTGCCATCACCGCAGGCTCCTGTAGTCTTCATAGCTTTGGCAGTACAGGTGTCAGGACAGCATCAGTCCTGGCTGCCATAAAACATGAAATTCTCCCTGTGGAGGAGCAACTTGGTAAAGACTGACCTTATCTTGTCAGCGTCTCCATTCTGGGCCGGATCTCTGGCAGCAGGGGTTGAGTCGGGGCATCTTGCCCAGTGGTCGGTATTGTCCGAAATTCAGGTGACGTCTTCTTGTCCTTGTTCTCTATCTTCTTTGGAGACCTTGGGAGTCATTGCTAGGAGCTGGGAGTCTCTGTTTGCTATAGTAAGCTTTTTATCAATTTATATCAAATTATAATGTAAATGCCATAGTCATCAGATCTTTGTTGGGTTTGAGGACCATTGTCTATTAAATATATCTGAGCCAAACAAATCTAGGCCTAATCTTGAAAACATCTCTAAGTTTGGTAACAATAACCAGGCCAATTTGCTATCTTGTAGATATATTAGTCAAATGGACCTTCCAGGTTCTGTTTTATTTATTTTTTAATAGCTTATAATTAAATAAGATTTAACAGTTTATGCTTTAAACTAGTATCTGGAAAGCCTGATGCCTAGCATTAACTCGTATTCCTTAACACAGAGAACATGTAAACTCAGACATTCAACACCAAACATACATGTGGCCACATTTTCATTCATACCTACAGAGTAGACAGACATTTTTAAAACTATGAACCTTTGGAGTCTCAGTATAACAGCAGAATAGCAAGAGAAAGAAATCTGAAACATGTTTTGTCTTTTATAGTCACTTTCTTTTATCATTACTTAAACCTTCTTATCCTCAGACCTTTATAACTTGCTTTTACACATTCCAATAATTTGCATTTCACGTACTTTCCTTCTTTCCAAAACATTCTTTCTTTTATATTCCCATACCTAAAACCTTTACATCTGAGACCCCACAAAAACTTTACTTATGCCGGGTGGTGGTGGTGGTGGTGGTGGTGGTGGTGGTGGTGGTGGTGGTGGTGGCTTACTCCTTTAATCCCAGCACTCGGGAGGCAGAGGCAGGCACATCTCTGTGAGTTCGAGGCCAGCCTGGTCTACAAAACGAGTTCCAGGAAAGGCGCAAAGCTACACAGAGAAACCAAAAAAAAAAACTTTACTTATGTTCAAACCCCACAACTTACTTGAACTTTAAAGTACTGAAAGTTCCACATTTTTACACCTCAAATTACTTTCTCAGACCCCAAATATCATTTATTATTAAACCTTTTATCCTCATATCTCAGGCCTTTATATTCTTATAAAAACATTATATTCTAAAATATCTTTTTTTTATTTAATTCATTTAGTTATCCTCTACTTGGAATTTTATACAGTTTTTTCCTTATTTTACCCAATAATAATTTGTAACCAATTTTCTTAGATGATGGCGAGTATTTGTAACCCATTGAACTCAAATGACCAAAATCCATGTATTATATTTTTTCACTGTGGAAACAAAAGCATATTTTTTTTCATGTTTAATTATTCTTTTTTTTACTTTATTTATTTATTTTTTAAATTACATTCATGATATTCATTAATTACACTCATGATATTAATCACATTTGTGGTATTCATATATAACATTCACAGTATTCATTCAATTATATATATAATATATATATTTTAATTTTAAATGCTGAATGTCATTTATTTAAGGGGGGAGGAGGTCTTAAATACAGGCTTACAGCACAATGGGAGGACCCCGGAGGGCAGAAGTTCGATACTGATGTTTTACAATCTTGCTTCTAATCTGTTAACGCCCATTATTCAGGGTACCAGGGAAGGAACTTCCCTTAAGCATTCAGGAGGGTGGAACCTGGCAGGGAATTAGCATAGGGAGAATATCAAGGTCAAGGTCTGCAAGCAAGGCAACAGTTTCCCAAAACGGGGCCAGGGCCCTACAGGTCCCCCTTTTATTAAAAAATGAGCTTCTGACTTGGGTTGCGTGGGATGTCAGCGCATATTTTTTAAACCTAATATATCTTTAACATTTTTTAAGTATTTCCAGAACAGAGAAGGGTTAAAATGGGAAGCTAATGAGGAACTTGGCTTAGGAAGAAAGGGAGGGGGATTCAGATTCAAAGTGTGTAGGCAGTAAACTCCCCACCCCACCCCGCCCCACCATCTTCCCCGTCTCTGCCTGCCTGTAGAGAGTGTACATTTCTACCCTCTGGGAGAGCCACCCGAGCCTCTCCTGCAGCCTAACACCATCCCTGCTTGTCCTGCTCCAAGCTCCCACGAGGGAGGCATCTGCCCACTCAGGGCCCTCCTGCCCTGTCAGCCAGTGTGTGGAGCCCTGCTCTCCGGGAACTCACCTCCCTCCCAGCTCGGGGAGAGCCTGGTTAAGGCTGTTGGAGGCCCCAGTCTCAGATCTCCCCAGGGGCGAGGGAAGGACGAGCACTCAGCAGGTGGCTCCGCTGATGAGCTTCCCCCGCCCAGCAGTGCTGCAGGTCTGATAGCAATAAGAAAAGCTAGCAGTCAGAAACTAGCAACATTTACATAGTCTCTCTCTGTCTCTGTCTCTCTCTGTCTCTCAGTCTCTCTCTGTCTCTGTCTCTGTCTCTGTCTCTGTCTCTGTCTCTCTCTCTCTCTCTCTCTCTCTCCCTCCCTCTCTCCCTCTCTCCCTCTCCTCTCTCCCTCTCCCTCTCTCCCTCTCTCCTCTCTCCTCTCTCTCTCTCTCTCTCTTCTTCTCTGCCTCTGCATACTGCACCCTTCGCAGCCCTTTCTAGCCGGCTCTCCCCCTAGGGCAGAGTCTGCAGGAACCATGGGGAGCAGCTCTTCCTCCAGCACCGGGTTCCCTCCGGAGGCCAAGTAAACATTATTAGAGGCTCATTCTGCACTACAAAAGGTGACAAAGCTCCCCCTGTGAATCAGTCATTCCGTTGTGAGCAGTGGCTCGCAGTCCTTCTAGAATGCTGGGCAAGGGTCTAGGAGAGAAAAGGGAGACTGTCCCATAGCATCCGTCTTAGTCAACCATAAGAACAATTAACAGGCTACACACAAGACCAAGGGCACACCAAAACAAACTTTGCTGTGCTCTGGGGGGAGCGACCCTCCAGGCTCAATCACACCAAAAACCGTCCAGACTTGAGGCTCTCAGTCCTCAGTTAAACAGACCGGGGGTTCCACATCCCGTTAAACATTGAGACCCCCGTGATCCTGGCTCACCAACACGCCTGCTGACTGCCTGTCACAGGCAATGTCCGTTACCGGATCGCATCACAGACCTTAGCGCGCCTCAGAAAATGAACATACAGAGTCACACAGAGACAAAGACAAACAAAGACACATAGAAACTTACCGGCCGGTTAGAAATCCCTCGGATTAGGGTCTGGGGGAAGCAGGGGGATCCAGGACGAGCTGTGCCCAGGTGGCAAGACCCCCAAGCAAGACCACCACAGAGCCATTATCCAGTGCAAGCATACAGAGGTTTTTATTAACAAAACAAGCAAGCTTGGTCCCCATCCAACATCCGACACAGCACAGCGAGTGGAGGAGACCGGCCCTGAGCTCTCACTTTAAGGGGTTTATATAGGAAAAGTTTACATGTAGTTTGGGATTGGGCTAAAGGGTGAGGCAGTTCTTTGAAGTTACTGGCTGAACTATAAGCATGAGGTTGCTGATGGCTAACAGGATTCAGGGTATCTTAGAGACATAAATTTTTTACTCCCTATGTCCTGCTTTTGTTGAACCCAGGATATACATTCAGATTTATTGTTCCAGTCCTGCTCTCCTCTAAGGTCAACTGGTCAGTTGAGTCCATTACTCCCCATATCTTGTTTTGCCAAGTCCAGGATACATAGATTTATTGTCCCAGCCTTAAGTTCAACTTTTTTTTTTTTTTTTTTTTTGGTTTTTTGAGAAAGGGTTTCTCTGTGTAGCTTTGCGCCTTTCCTGGATCTCACTCTGTAGACCAGGCTGGCCTCGAACTCACAGAGATCCACCTGGCTCTGCCTCCCGAGTGCTGGAATTAAAGGCGTGCGCCACCACTGCCCAGCTAAATTCAACTTCTGATCACTTCTAAAACTGCTGCTGGTCAGCAAATACCTTTGGAGGAGGGGAGGGGGAGGTTTCTCTCAAGATGGCTACTGATTTTTCCCTTTCAAGAGAAGCTGTGTGTCCATGATCAAAATCACCTCTCAAGAGTCTCATTCCTGTTATGATTGTCTTAGAAAGTTTTTTTTTATTTATTGTTTACTCATTTTTATTTTATGTGCACTGGTGTTTTGCTTGCATGTATGTCTATGTGAGAGTCTCAGATTCCCTGGAACTGGAGTTACAGACGGCGGTGAGCTGCCACGTGGGTGCTGGGAATTGAACCCAGGTTCTCTGGTAAAGCAGTCAGTGCTCTTTACCACTGAGCCTTCTCTCCAGCCCCAGTTTTTTGTTTTGCTTTGTTGGGTTTTGTTTTGTTTTGTTTTGTTTTGTTTGAGACAGGGTTTCTCTTTAGCTTTGGAGCCTGTCTGGAACTTGCTCTCTAGATCAGGCTGGCCTTGAACTCACAGAGATCCGCCTGCTTCTGCCTTCTGAGTGCTGGGATTAAAGGCGTGTGCCACCACCGCCTGGGGCCTTAGAGAGTTTTAACAGATGATGGAGGCTCCATAAACACTCAGATCTTGACAATACAGAATATTCCAGCAAGATCCAGGGGGTTACTAGGGAAGAATGAAGTCTGTATGGCAGGCCCTTGGGAAAGGCAGCTGGAACAGGCAGGTGGGGAATCAGAGTCTGTTTCCTTGTGGAAGTCGAAGCCATGCTCTATTTGGGTTTGGGAGAGTTGTGTTTTGTGTTTCTGCTTTGAAGACAGTGCTTCATTAACTTTTCCTGGGGAGACAAAAACAAATGTCTCTTTACCCCAGAAGGGCATCACTATCAGGCCAACGTAACCATTCCACCAGAGATTTGGTGAGCCAGCAAACACTTTCAGAGCATGGCTGAAATAATGTGTGTCCCTCCCCCCACAAAACTGCTGCATCATGGCAAAGTCCCACCCCAGCATGGAGGATAACCTCATGGAATCTGCCTCTTCTCAGCTAGCCAGCCACTTCCTCTATACTCCTGTGTCTCCCGAGATCACTTACAGCTGGAGTAGGGCACGAGCCAGCGAACAACAGCTGAGATTCCACCAGGGTGTCTTTCGGCCCTCACTTGCAATGGCTTCATTACCATGACCACACACCTGCCTATCCCTGTATTGTGATGCTCCTTAGCTCAATGAGGTGTGTTGCCCACCTGACCAGAGCAGTTTCCAAGACAGTGACTTTGGAGGGGAAAAGCAAGCCACACTGGAACAGAGAGGGTCTCACTTGGTATAGCCTCGGCTGCCCTGGAACTCTCAGTGATCCTCCTGCCTCTTCCTCCCGAGGGGTGGGGTGACAAGTGCAAGCTTTGCTGTTAAGAAAGGCTTTATCACTGAGTACCAAGCACACTGAGATGACGTCACCTTTACAGAATGTCCATGCTTAGATAAACCAACTGAAGCTACAAAATGTCCTCTCCGATGATTGGAGTTTTTGTTTGCTTGTTTTATTGTTACATATGTAGTTATAGCTCTCACTTTTAAAAATAACAAAAAAATTTTTTTTAACACAACGATAAAATGTCTCCTCTAAACATATCCATGAATTTTAACTGACTATCTAGATATTACAGAAGTAAAGACACTTTATTAAAGATGCCATTGCTTCAAATTTCTCCCCTAAAGTGTTGAATATTTAAGGAAGAGAGAAACCCTAAGGGCCTACAAAAGGGGGCGGGGTCAACCCTTCTTAAACTGCCTCAGCTCCTTTCCGATCACACTGCAGTCGAGGTCTTTTTAGGAACATGGCCGCATCCAGCCGCTCTCTCGGTAAGTGCTCACGGGTGTTTTCAGATTATGCCAGCCACGTTCTGTTTAGGAATGGAAAGTGCAAAAGTGGTTCTTAGGAAGGTTTTCTAGTGACCTATGGTTAGGGTTGGGAGGAAATGAATGTTACATGTAAGATAGCAGCCGCCGGGAGCCCACTACATTTATCTCTTACTTACCTAAACTTGGGTGTGTTTATTTCATCTTGTTGCTTAAAGTTTCAAACTTGTCACTTGTAGTAAGGGGGGTGGGGGGTGGGGTGGGAAGTGCACAAACCACTTAATAGATTCACTACTTAATTGTATAATTTATTTTCATGTTTCATTAGTATCACTTCTTGCTTTTCATTAATTTTTCTCCTGCCTATTGTTCGTTTGTGATTTCTTTG
>CABHPR010151960.1:0-10737 GCA_902168415.1 Peromyscus melanophrys | reverse complement strand
TTTTTTGTTCGTTTGTTTGTTTTTGTTATTTGATAGGGTTCCATGTAGCACAGGCTGAACTTGATACGTAACTAAGGCTATCCAGAACTCTTGATCCTGTTGGCTCAGCCTCCCTAATACAGTGATTACAAGAAAGAGCCATCCGGCCTGTCCCCTTAGAACCAGTTCTTGAACCAGTGCCTTCTGACGTTCACCTAAGGTTCAACTCATTAAATAATACCTCACTTTTTATTTATGGGCATCTCAAAGTGCTAGAGAAAGATAAGCAAGAGGGTCACCTAAAAGTTTTAAGAAGTATTATTCAATTTTCCCTCTCTACATTTTTTTTATTTTCTTTTTATTTTCTTTCTTTTTTTTTGGTTTTTATTTGTTTTGTTGTTTCAAGACAGGGTTTCTTTGTGTAACCGCCCTGGCTGTCCTGGAACTCACTCTGTAGACCAGGCTGTCCTGGAACTCACAGAGATCCACCTACCTCTGCCTCCTATGTCCTGGGATTAAAGGCGTGAACAACCATGCCCAGCCCCTGTCTACATTTTTTTTTTTTGGTTTTTTGAGACAGCTCTGCCTCCCGGGAGTGCTAGGATTAAAGGTGTGCACCACCGCCCGGCCCCTGCCTACATTTTGAAGACTTTGTATGTTTGTACATTTTAGCATTTGAATAATAACTGCATCTAAGTATGTTGAAAATTGAAGACTAGTATTGAAAAAGTCCTGTTGATGAAGAGTTCCAAACCTCAGCTTTTCCTGTTCAACTTCTTTCCTCCAGTTGTTACATTTTTCAATATAGACTGGCCTTTTCAGCCAAGTATTTTACCACTTAGCATTGCCTTTTTATTAAGGAAAGGGAAAGAGGTATAGAATTCTATGCCTTCCTTTTCTTCTGCTTATTTTTCTAGGAGAACATTTAGAACCACAAAGAATTTTGGGGGAGTACTAGGGATCAATTTGTATGTACTAATTCTTTCCTGTTTCTTTATGCTTTAGAGAGGACTTTAAATTAATTGTTTTTCTGGAGCCAGCAAGATGGTTTACCAGCTACCACCAATCCTGACAATTTGAGTTCAATCCCAGGGACCCACATGGTAGAAGGAGAGAACCAACTTCTTCAGGTTGTCTTCTGACTTGCACACGTGCTATGGCATATGCAAACACACACACACACACACACACACACACACACACACACACAATTTGAAAAATAATTGGTTTTTAGTTAGATTGTTGTAAGTAACAGTTTAGGAAGACTTGATTTACTCAGTGACTTGAATAAAAATGTACATCTAGACTTTTAAAATTCATTCTCTACAAATCAGTTTTATATTAAAGGGTATTTCTATTATTTTTATTGGGAAAAATTGTCATCACTATGTACCATCTGGGTCCAATGGGCCACTTTAATTTTTTTTATTTTTTAAGTTAATTCACAAATAATTTACATAAAGGTAAAAGAGTTGCAGAAACAGCTATTTGATTAAAAAAATTAGACATGGTATTCTTTTTTGTACTTATAAAAATGAAACACATCCAGGCATAGTGTTGCACACCTGTGATCCTGGCAATTGGAAGGCAAAAGCAGAAAGATCACTGCACGTTAAAGGCTGGCCTGGTGTACTTACGCTACAAGTTCAAGCCAACCAGGGTTACATAACAAGACCCTGTCTCAGAGGGAGAAAGAGACAGTATGAAAGGGAAGGAGAGGGGAAGAGAAGAGGAGAGAAAGGAATGAAAATATAAACAAAGGCATTTAATTATTTTTACACTTTGTGTGTGTGTGTGTGTGTGCCCACGCGCATACATGTGGAAGTAAAGGACAGCTTGTATAGTTGGTTTTCTCCTTCCATTATGTGGGGCTCCAGGGATTGAACTTAGGTAACCAGGCTCAGTGGCAAGTGTCTTTGCTCACTGAGCCATCTGGCTAACACAGCTAATGCATTTTAGGAGCTGAGACAATCTGTTTTCCTCTCTCAATCCAAAGAATCAAACCCAGGCTCTAGTGCGTGCTAAGCAAATGCCCTGTCACTGAGCTACATATCTAGCTCTTGATTTTTCAAGCCAGGGTTTCACTATGTAGCTCAGAATAGCATTCACTTCCTATATAGCCTATCCCAGTCTCGAACTCATGATTTTACCCTATCAAATTCTAGGATTACAGTTGAAATGCCACCACATCTAGCTATAACCAAGATTTTTTTTTTTAATTTTTAGAGAAAATGTGTAGAGTATATGGTATGAAAATCCAGGATATGACTTAAACTGAAATTCCTTTTTAATGAAGCTATTCAAATTTTTGATCATTTTAATGTAACATCTGTTTTAAAAGGTGCAGATGGGGCTGCAGGATGTTGCTTATGGAAAAGCACTAACTTATCACATGTAAAGCTTTAAATTTGACCACCAACACCATAAAAATAGAAGCCCAAATACTTAGATTGTAAATTTCTGAAGAATAGGACCATGTTTTATTCTGTATTTTTCCCTAGAGTATAGAAGGTAATGGGGATTTGGTAGTAAATTAATCTATGAAGAACTTTAGGTAATTTTCTGTTACTTTTCAGCTAAAAAATGATGAAAATATGTATGAGCAAAACATTTATATGTGTTTTCTTATAGTAATAATAAGATTTATTTTTAAATTGTGAAGAATAAGTCATAGTTAAAGATGTCACTTATATTGAAATTCAGATTTACTAAAACATGGCTGGATAATTACCCGTTTTTACATAGCCTTCTAATTTTTATTTCTAATTCTATAATTCATCCTATTTCTTCAAGTAGTAATTGCTTAAAATATTTAGCTGGGCGGTGGTGGCACACGCCTTTAATCCCAGCACTTGGGAGGCAGAGGCAGGCGGATCTCTGTGAGTTCGAGGCCAGCCTGGTCTACAAAGCAAGTTCCAGGAAAGGCGCAAAGCTACACAGAGAAACCCTGTCTCGAAAAAAAAACAGCAAAAAAATACATATATATTTTTCAGTTTATTTGCTAAATTTAAATTCACTCAGGAGTAAACCAATTTTGGAAATTGAGTTATAACTATATATTACTATAGATTAGATGATGTGTACATTTAATTTAATAGTCCCTATTTGGGGTGGGGTTACAGCTGTGAGCAGCCATGGCTAGTTTTTTACATGGTACTAAGGCTTCAGAGTTAGGTCTTTATGTTTGCATAGAAAGTGCTCGTACCCACTGAGCCATCTCCCCAGCCCCTAGTACTATGTATTTTTATTTTAATTTTTTTATTATGCATTGTGTATTTGCGTGTGCAGGTGTGAGTGTGTGTGTGTGTGTGTGTGCGCGCGCGTGCGCGCGCATGGGTGTATGCATGGCACATCATGCATGCAGTGATCAGAGGACAGCTTGCAGAGAAGTTGGTTCTTTCTCAAACTAAGGTTTTCAGACAGCAGCACTTACCTTTATCGTGAGCAGTCTCAGCAGCTGATTTTCTAAGTCCTAACTTGTTACCTTGTCAGGAGTTAGATGATAAGTTTGCTTATCATAAGTTAGATGATAAGATTGAAATTAGACCAAAGATTTCAGAGTCAAGTTTCACGGTTTTAGTATTTAGTATTATTTTGAACTACAAAAATTGATTGGCATCATGTGCTTTTTTTTGTTTTTTGTTTTCTTTTTTTTAAGATTTTTTTATTTTTTATGTACATTGGGGTTTTGCCTGCACAAGGATGCCAGATCCCCTGGAACTGGAGTTACAGACAGTTGTGAACTGCCATGTGCGTGGTAGGAATTGAATCCGGGTCCTTTGGAAGAGTGGCCAGTGCTCTTAACCGCCTTCAGCCCCCCATATGCTTGTTTTTAGTTGGTTCTGCAATTTGATGGATAAAGACAACTGTTTTCAGCAACAACAACAACAACAAGAAAAATAGTTTCTGCAATTGATACTAGTATATATGCCTTCTTAAAATTACATTTATTTTTTGTGTGTGCCTGCAAACATGGCAGTCAGAGCACAGCTTGGGGATGGTCTTTCCTTCCACAACATGGGTCTTGGGAATCAAACATGTCATCAGGCTTGATAGCAAATGCCTTTTGCTGGCTGAGCCTTCTCAACAGAGCACGAATGGTGCTTATTCTGATAATCCTTCTTTAATAGGATTGCTGAGAGACAGGTGGGCACATTTAGTGTTTACTTAGATTTACTTAGATTGATTAAAGTCGCCCATATAGTAAAAAGTGAGTGAGCTCCAATAACAATGTGAGTAAATGGGCTAAGGTGATGGCGGCTCCTTGGGTAAGAGAGTGTTTGTTGCACTAGCATGAGCATCTTGGTTCAAATCCTCAGAACCCAGGTGAAAAATCTAGGTGTGGCTGGGTTAGCATCTGCAATCCTAGCCCTGGGTATAGGGGGCCAGGGAGAGGTGGATTATTGGAGCTAAGTGGCAGCCAGCCTAGCTACACATTCAGTGAGAAATCCTGTCTCAAGGAAATAAGATGGAGAGTGACAGAGCAGGACACCTGAGATCTTCCTCTGGTTCTCATGGACACACACAGGTGCACATACATCACACACATACACACACACATGTAAGGTAGAAATGAAATGTTAACTACTCATCCCCAAAGATAACTTTTCTTTTTTAGGTTTGGTATACATCATCACAATTTTCAAAATGATCCCTAAATAAGATATATCTATGTTATTACATATTTTTCCAATTATAATATGTGAAATAATATATTCAAGGATATATCTTTGTACTATTGATACAGAAATATTCAATTAAATAGAGTTGGGGGCAAGTATCTGGAGAAGAATGTCAAGTCCTATGGGCATATGCCAAGTAGTGGTAGAGCTTGATCATATGATAGATGTCTTGGTTATTCAGTAGCAAATGATCACTCCTGAAAACATACGTATAAGTAACATAAAGGCTAAGCAGGTATTTAGAAATATATGTGTGTGTGTGTGTGTGTGTGTGTGTGTGTGTGTGTGTGTGTGTGTATACATATCTATATATAAAACAAAAAATAATGAAAAAGAGGCCATGAATTTGAAAGAGAGCAAGGAAGGATATATAGAAGGGTTTAGAGGGAGAAAAGGGAAGAGGGAAGTGATGTAATTATAATAAAAATAAATTAATAGTTTAGCCAGGCGGTGGTGATGCATGCTTTTAATCTCAGCACTCTGAAGGCAGAGGCAGGCAGATTTCTGAATTTGAGGCCAGCCTGCTCTGTAGTGCACCAGGAAAGCCAGAGCTGCTACACAGAAACCCTATCCCAGAATGAATGAATGAATGAATAAATACGCAGATAAATAAATGAATTTAGGAGGCAGGGTTTCTCTGTATAGTCCTGGCTGTCCTGTAACTCACTATGTGGCCGCCTGCCTCTGCCTCAGAGGGATTAAAGGCGTGTGCCACCACCGCCCAGCTGAAAAAAAAATTCAAAAAAAAAGTTTAAATTTTTTCTTTTTTATTTATTTTTTAAAAAATTTCATTTTACATACCAACCACAGTTCCCCCCCCCATTCCTCCTCCTGTTACTCCCTCCACCTCCCCCACTAGCCACTCCTCCAAAAGGGTAAGGTCTCCCATGGGGAGTCAACAACTGACGAACCATCTGTCCAGGTCATCTGCCCAGCTTTTTTGTGGGCTCTGGGATTTGAACTTTGATCCATATGCTTATACAGTAAGTACTGTATCCACTGAGCACTTTCCTTTGATTGCCCTCCATTTCCTCTCAGTGTGTGTGTGTGTGTGTGTGTGTGTGTGTGTGTGTGTGTGTGTATGCGTGTATGCGTGCGTGTGTGCGCGCGTGCGTGCATGTTGTGCGTGCAGGCATGTAGCATATAAGGAAGTGAGAGGACAATTTGTCAGAGTCATTTCTCTCCTACTATGTGGGGTACTGGTACTCAGATTCAGGTGGTCAGGCTTGGTGGTAGGCATCCTCATCTACTGAGCCATCTTGCATGCCCTCTTTTTTTTTTTTAAACCAGGGTCTCATGTATTCCGGGCTATACTGTAACTTTACTCACAATTAGCCAAGTGTTATGGAACACTGTGTTCTCTGGGAATGACATAGCCATTACCTTCTTGAACTTTCAGCAGCTATGATTTCCTGAAGGAGACCTCCACAAAATTAGATCCATTAACTTTTCTTCACAGAATGGGAAAGGGGCTTATGACCCGCCTCCAACTCCAAGGATTTATAGACAGTTAACAGTTACTAAAGGAGGGGCCTCGTGAGGCCACATCCTTCCCCAAAGTGTTATAGGCAGAAAGATGCTAGGGAGAGGAGCTCATAAGGCCTCTTCCTCCCCCAAGGATTTATAGGCAATTAAATATTGATGGGATTGAGAATGTGAGATGGCTCAGTGGGACCAAGCCTGATGACCTGAGTTCAGTCCCTGGGACCCACATGGTGGAAGGAGAGAATCAACCTACTGAGTGATACCCTCACAAATAAGTGTAAAACAAAAAAGTTGGCAAGGGAGGGGCTCAGTTAACAATTGCTAAGAGGAGAGCTCATGAGGCCCTGCCCCTCCCCAAGGAATTATAGACTGTTAACAGTTGCACAGTTGAGGTTGGCAAGAAGAGGGCTTGATGGTTTTCTAGACAATAATTACTAGGGGAATTAGCTTCAGAGGCCATAGATCTGGCCAAGATTCGTAAACAATTAACAGGGGAACAAGTACAGGGGCTCCAACCCTCTTCAAGACTTACAGGCAGTTGTTTCTGGGGGAAGGGTTCATGCCTGTCTCCAAACAGACAGAAAGCTTTTGCATGGATGGAGGGGCTCAAGAGACTACTTGCTAGGTGCAGAGACTTTTTCTTCAGTAGTGAAGCCACCCTCCATAAGTTGCTCATGAGCTTGTAAATAACCCCCAATTTAAAAAAATCTAGAGGCCAGATGCATGTGCCTTTGATCCCACTGCTCCATAGGCAGAGGCAGAGGAAGGTGGATTGAGTTCAAGATCAGCCTGATCTACATAGCCACTGCTAGGCCAGCCAAGGCTATCTATAAAGGAGACTGAGAGGGTTAAATAGGTGATGAGGAAGGAGCTGGAGAGAGGAGAGTGCAAAAGGATGTATAAAACATAAGAGGAAAATGGGGGAGGTGACTGGGCAGGGGTAGCAGGGTAATTGGGAAAATTGGGAGGGGTGAGAGTCTACTTAAATGCACATTGTTTGAAAAAACACAGTAGTACTCCTATCTAATATTTTGTATGCTAATTTAAAAAATTTCATTGGTTCACCAAATTACACTTGCGTTCCATTGGTTCCCTGTCTGGAGTGAGTTGACACCTTGTCTGGGTGCATATATGTTTTTGTTCAGGAAAAAATGTTCACGAAACACTGAGGATGATCCTAAACTGTTGATCTTTCTGTCTCATCTCTACAATACTGAGATTGTTGCAGATGTGTGCTGCCATGCTTGGTTTATGTGGTGCTAGGAATTGAATCCAGGGCTTTGTATATACCGGACAAGTACTCTATCAGCCGAGAGACATCCCTGGCCTTTTTTTCTATTCGTTTTTTCTGGAGTTTTCATTAGATGACTTTGTACATTTAAAAATGGTATTTCTGTTTCTAGCTGAGCATGGGGGCATATGCCTGTAACTCTAGCATTTGGGAGGCTGAGGCATAATTTTATTTGTGTGTGTGTGTGTGTGTGTGTGTGTGTGTGTGTGTGTGTTTCAGTTCCACATATACTCAAATTTTACTTTTAGGATACATTTAGTTAATTAATGTCACCTGGTTTATTTTTTAATCATTTTCTGAATGTTATTGTTTCTATGCTTAAATTTAATTTTATTGTTATTGGTGTGTGTATATTCTGTGTGTGCACACATGTCACAGCACACATGTGGAGGTCAGAGGATACCTTTTGTGAGTTCTTTTACCTTCCACTTTTTTACATGGGATCAGGGAATTGAACTCAGGTCATCAGCCTGGGGCAGTAGACACCTTTACCCATTGAGCCACCTTTCCAGCCCCTATTTATTAAATTTTGTCAAATCTCTAGAAGATTCTCATTATATAGTCTTTAATATTTTCTCCTCTTCTCTGTATTATCTGTTTTGTTTACAGTCTTTTAGTTTGTTTTATTGCTTTGGTCTTTCACATTAGAAGCTTTCCTAAAATTTTTGGTGCTTATTATTTATCCATATCCATTTTTGTTATTTTTTTCTTAATAGATTTTTAAAGATTTATTTATTTATTTTACTTCATGAGTGTTTTGCCTGCATGTATGTATGGGCACCGTGTACTTGCCTTGTGCTCTCAGAGATCAAAAGAGGGGGTCAAATCCCCTGAAACTGGAGTTACAAGTACTTGTGAGCCCCAATGTCAATGGTGAGATATGAACCCAGGTCCTCTTGCAAGAGCAGCAACTGCTCTTAACTACTGAGCCATCTTTCCAGATATTTTGGTTTTGTTTTTTGTTGTTGTTGTTTTTGTTTTGAGACAGGTCCTTGGCTAGCCTGGAACTCACTGTGTAGACCAGATTTGCCTGGAACTCAAAAAGATCCACCTGCCCCTGCCTCCTGAGTGCTGGGACTAAAGGTGTACACCACCATGCCTAGCTCATCTCCATATTTTAAGAATGTGGCACTGAGCGGGCATGACAGCACACACTTGAAATCTTGGCATTCAGGCTGAGGCAGGACAATTGTGAGTTTGGGGCCAGCCTGAGGCTCATCATGACTTCCAGGACAGGACAGCCCAAATTACATAGAAAATCCCTATCACAGAACCAAAACAACCAAAACAACAACCCCAAAGGAGTGAGGCACTAAAATGTTTGCTATGAGCTGTGTGATTACGCAGAACTGGTAGTATTTGCAGTACATCCTTTGTTTAATTTCTTGAGATGAGAAATGTCTACTCTATCCTGGAATAGAATAAACTTCTCCATTTTCCCTGTTTTCATCCTAGAATCTCATTTTTCTTTGTTCTGTACCCTAATATCTCTGAATCTGGTGCTGTATTTTCCTTCTTCCAATCTAATTGCCTCTTGTTCTTGGTTTATATCCCTTTTTAAAATACAAGTGGTGGGTTATTGTTTCAGGTAA
This sequence comes from Peromyscus melanophrys, assembly GCA_902168415.1. Lineage (NCBI taxonomy): Eukaryota > Metazoa > Chordata > Mammalia > Rodentia > Cricetidae > Peromyscus > Peromyscus melanophrys. The sequence goes on along the minus strand of CABHPR010151960.1, from coordinate 1,708 downwards.
TGATTATATATCCTTTTTTGTATGTATAATCATATCCTAGTCATGTAACATGAACTTAGTTTGATGGGATTTGATCTTAAATTTTTGGACACCTGGGCCTAGAGAGATAGCTTATCAGTTAAGAGCACTGGTTGTTCTTCCAGAAGACCCCACTTTGTTTCCCAGACCCCACATGGCTGCCAAAAAACTCCAGTTCCAGATGATCTCACCTCTTCTAGCTTTTGCAGGTAACCACATGCATGTGGTGCACAGACATACATGCAAACAAAACATCTGTATATGGAAAGCAAAAATCTCCAAAAGAAAATTTTTGGCCTCTGTAACTCAGCTGCTGTCCCCAGTCTTCTAGCTACTTAGCCATTTTTTTCTAGCTTTGTTTTGCGACAGGGCTTCATTGTGTAGAGCAGGCTGGCCTCAGAAAATGCTGTCCTGTTAACTACAACCTCCTGAGTGAATGGCAGGTAGAGTGGCAGGGCTACACCACTCCACTGAGCTCCTAGTTTAGATGTTGCACATTGTTTTCTCAACTTAGTCTTGCTATGATATAAATGTTATTCAGTAGTTTCCTTTAGGATTATTCAAGTTTATCTTTAATTAGCATACTTCCTATTACAAAAAGTATTTTTCCTTTTGAAAATAAGGGTTGTTTCTCTCCTTTTGGAAATTAGATAATTCAAAAATGGCAGAACTTTTCATGGAATGTGAAGAAGAAGAGTTGGAACCATGGCAGCAGAAAGTAGAAGAAGTTCAAAATAAAGATGATGATGATGAGTTGATCTTTGTTGGAGAGATATCAAGTTCTAAACCAGCCATTTCAAGTAAGCATTTATTTCAGTGAAGTTTCATATGATGGTTGTTTGTTGTTGTTGTTTTTGAGTTGGAAAAACCTGTGACTGTTTTATTTTTAGTACTTGATGTATATGTTCGATACAGAGCTTAGATGAAAAGCAAGGTAGGGCTAGGGAAAATGCTTTAGCAATGAATGCAAGCTGCAAGCACATGTACTAGGATTTGGATCCCCAGAAGCCAGGTAAATGCCAACTGGGACTGGCAGCCTTCCTGTAATCCCAACTCTGAGAAAGCAGAGACAGGGGGATCCCTGGAGGGAAGTGACTGGCTAGACTCTAGACTCATTGGCCAGCTCTGGGTTTAATTCTTTGCCTCAGTGAATAGAGTGAAGAGAGATTGAGGAAGACCCCAGCATCATGATGCTTTGGGCCTTCTACAAGCATATATGCCCACACAGGTGTGGACATGCATGTACACATACATACATACACATACACACTGAAAAAGTTAAAAAAAAAGGCCAGGTAAAGGTCAGTAAGATGTAGAAGTAACCTTCTTATTAAATAAGAAACACAGAGCCAATGTACTAGCTCTGCCTACCAAGTTCTGGGATTAAAGGCGTGCAGTAAGAACTTAAGATGTTTATGGTAGTGATGTGGTTGGGACACAATAATGAAGGTGAGAGGTTAAAATATCATGTGTAAGAAAAGGGGAAATAATTAAATTAACTAAGGATTAAGTTTACTTGACTGCATTATAGGCCTTATATGATAGAGATCCTACTTTTAAAATGTTTTTATGACATATATTTTAGTGCATGTGTGTGTGAGAGAGAGTGTGTGTGTTTGTGAGAGTGTGTGTGTGAGAGAGTGTGTGAGAGTGTGTGTGTGTGAGAAAGAGAGTGAATGAGTGTGTGTGT
>CABHPR010151959.1:0-33517 GCA_902168415.1 Peromyscus melanophrys | reverse complement strand
TGGTCCCTGAGGCTTAGGTGTAGGGGTCGTGGTAGAGATGAGTCAGCTGGGGCTGGACCCCGCCCACAGTTAGTTTGACCAGTTATGGCTTTCTGTGGTGGTCCCTTCATTGATAACGTTCACAGGGCTGTTGGTGACTGATTGCATGTTTTTGTTATAATATTTCCCTTTCTCCAGACCCTTGTTATTTGGGCTGTTGTCTCTTCATGGCTGCCTGCTTCATAGCAGCTTTTATCGGCTGTTCAAGCCCTGTGCAGATTTATGTAAGTGATAAATGCAATATCCTTTCCAGGACATCTGAGCTAAGAAAAATATTTATCTGTCCAAGGCAGCATCATGTTTCCATTTCTCCTCCTCCTGCACCCTGGACATAGCTGGTATCAGCTTATCAGACATCAAATCAAATTACCTAATGTGTTTTGAAATGTGTTCCTTCCTGATTAATCCGGTTCCTACATACAACACTGCCCCAAATCATCTGACAGTTTCTTATACAGAATCACAAAAGCAAAGCTTTCCGAAGCATTTCCTCCTTGCTGGCGTCATCATGGATGCCGCCATTGGGGATTGTGCTGTGCGGTCATCTAGAAGATTAAAGCAGAAGGAAGGATGCTCGACAATGTGGGTGGGAAGAAAAGGTGAAACTCTGAAAACGATTAATGTGGCCACAAGTACGCAAAACGCTTGTGCAAATAATTAAGTGTGATGTCTTAGTGCTAAGAAAGCTTATGGAAATGATAACCCGTTGAGGTATGAGACGGACTGTTTACCCAGTGAGGCACCATAACACGCATTTCCAGATGAACCAGCCTCATGGCTGACACAACTCCTTGGGGCAAGGACTTTATGTGTTGGCACAAGCACACCTATTGTACATCAGTGCTGTTAAATATTTAATAACACTTCCTCCCACACCTATTCCTGGCAAGGCTAGCCTTCCCAACTTCTCATGTCCATAATCAAATCTGCATTTTTATATTAATCATTTGAGGTGTGGTGCCATTTTTAAGTCCAAGTGAGGTGGCACCATTTTCTGTAGGTCTGGGATCTGCTCTGGGTGATGAGAAATATGTAATTAGCAATAAATATTAAATAGTGGGTTTTTTCTGTGTTTTAAAAAATCTTGAGAGATACCTCCGTGGTTAAGAACACTTGTTGAGGTATGTGATGATGGATTGTTTATGCTGCAGATTGTTTACCTAGTGACTCAGAGGAACCAGGTTCGATTCCCAGCATCCACATGGTAGCTCATAACCATCCATAATTCCAGTTCCAAAGGATCATACACCCTCTCCTGACTTCACAGGCTCTGTACACATGGCACACAGACAATGCATGTAGACAAAACACTCATATCCATAAAAATACCTAAAAAATATTTTTAAATCTTTTCATTTTAGAGATGTCCCTACAAAGTGAGCCACATTTTTGGAAGTGACTCTAGAGCCTGGGTTTTGTCGTCCAAGTTCTGTAATTGATGGTATGACTGTGAGTGGTTCACTTTTACTTTATGAAAAATTAGTAAACTGACCTCTGACCCAATCCTTCCGGACTCATCACAGCTCCCTAGCTTACTGCCCATTCCCAGATGTTGTATTTCTATTTATGGATTCAGAATAAAGGAATAGGTTCATTTGTAAGCTCTTTGGATGAATACAAAGTGTGCTGCTACTGTTTAATTTTCTATCTTACTCATTTCTTTAAGGAGAATTTATTTACCCAGTATTTATCACATGGAAGACAGCAGTTGTGGCAATCAATAGAATTCCAAAGTACAAACATAGAGAGTAACCTAATTACTTAATTATGTGCATTTTACATCAACTAGAGCCTAAACAAGACCTGAGTGATGATGATGTTGGTTAACATGACACTGTGGATGGGGTCCCGTTCCTAGATTATGAGCTGTGGGCAATTAGTGACCACTGAGAAAGGCAGAATGAGTCTTCTCTAGATATGAGCCCCCTAATTGGTTATCCAATCCCAAGTAGTCAGTTCTGAAAACATACACATATGAGCAACACCTCAATGTGAGCAATGCTTCAATGTGAGCAATGGACCCAGCTGGTTGTATTTACATGTCTATTCACATATGTGTGTGTGTAACAATAATAATTAAAAAGAGGCTATGCATTTGAGAGGGGGGAGAAATGGGAGGAGCGGAAGGGCATGAACAAATGCAGGATATGTATATGAAATTTAAAAATAAATTTAATAAAGTATGTGACAATGTGAAAAATCAACAAGGCTTAAAATTATCAGAAAGAATAAAATCTCTTGCATCTGAAAGACAAAGTCTCCTAGTCACATGAACTCTGTCCTTTGGTTTCATTATCAGTAAAATGAAAATCTTATCTTTCTGTTTGCTAAAGAACAAGAAAGGAGATAAATACATAGACGCATGAAGGTTTGCTGTGGTTCTAAGCACTGGGCTTGAGAAGGTCCTTGTGTGAAGACGCTGCTGTGGGAAAACCTTCACCCCATCCACTCCCAATCCCACTCCAATCCTCTCTCGTGACTTTTTATTTTTTTATTTTTGCCAGATTCTTGGTGTCTGATCATGTTTGGAGCCTGCCATGTTTGCACATGCAAAATAATGCTTGTTGTTACAGCAATGCCAATGAGTCCACAGAAGGATTTAATCTGCCATTTCCCCTGTCAACAGCCTCTTCCAGGCGCCCAGGTTTATCTACCAAAAGTGAGGTTGTCAAGGCCCTTTGCAAAGGCTCTGGGAATCTCGCTGTACTGGCCCGTCTTCTCTAGCTTAGCATCCCAGTGTTATGAACATTTGTTTGTTCATGCTGAGGTTTCCAAGGGTGACTCAGGTGAAATGGAAAGATCCTATGGCCCAAGCCAGCATAAGCACCATTTCTCCTCATAGCCGCTTTGTCTTTGATGAAGGTAGGCAACACTCAGCAAAATGAACCTCCGTTAATTTTTCCTTGAGAACACTAAGAGCATGGCTTGCACTATGCCTTCAGTTAAATCATCCACAGTACCCCACCACTATACTTTCCACTGCAGTGGTTGATACCTGGGTTACCTCACATTTAAGTTATTGATGCAGCCTGAGAATCACACATTACAATTTTAAAGTGAAATATGTCCTGTTCATCCTATTGAACACCTTTAGAAATGTCTATTTCGCCAGGTGGTGGTGGTGTACGCCTTGAATCCCAGCACTCGGGAGGCAGAGCCAGGCGGATCTCTGTGAGTTCGAGGCCAGCCTGGTCTACAGAGTGAGTTCCAGGACATGCTCCGAAACTACACAGAGAAACCCTGTCTTGAAAACAAACAAACAAACAAACAAAAAATGTCCATTTCTCCTGACTGTCATTCATTGATTGGCAGAGATCACCTTGCCTAACTCAGTCTTCATTTTCTGTTAATAATATTTGTAACTTTTTGTTAGGGTTTGCCTGTACTTTTCTTCCTGTGGTTATGATTCATAAAGGCGCACTAGATCATTTATGAATTTGTTCTGCAAAAAATTTTGGTGTGTCTACTATGTGTCAAGCAATGGCCTAGAACTCGCTCAGAAGTACTAACATCTGCTATTACTATATCTGGAACCTTCTGTTTCTCCCTCGTTTCAAAGTTTGCCTCCTGTTTTTAAGATCTGAATGATTGGAGTATATGTATTTATCATTGTTCCATTTTCTAGGTGAAACGAACCTTTTACCATTATGTCACTTTTTTTTTTTCCAACTTACAGTCTGTTTTCATGTAGATTTCCCTCCTCTCAGAAACTCTTTGCACAAAACATCTTTTTCCATTCCTTCACTTTCAACCTGTATGTCCAGAATTCTGTCTACAATGAGTTCCTCCATTCTAGGATGTAGTTGCGTTCTGTCGGTGTTTAAAATCCAATAGACTGATCTGTGTCTCCTGACACAGTAGGGAGTTTAGGCCATTTACATGGAAAGCAGTCACCAGGGGAAAAGGCTTCCTATTGCCATTTGGTCATTTTTTGTAAGCCTTATGGTTTCCCCTCTTCCTTCCTCATCTGTTTAGTTGCTTTTCTATAGTGACAAGTTGGGGCTCCCTACTTGCTCCTTTCTGTGTATGTGCTGTTTCTTTGTGGTTACCATGGGGATTGTGTCATACGCTCCAGGTTATAATCATCTACTTAAAACTGACTGTACGCTCGCATCCAAAGGTGTGGTCTTCTCATCCCTGCCCAGATTGTGATATTGATGAGGCTGGGGAGATGGCTCAGCAGTTAAGAGCACTCACTGCTCTTGCAGAGGACCTGGGTTTGATTTTCAGCACCCACATGGTGGTTCACACACATCTGTAACTGCAGTCGCAGGGGCCTCGCTGGCCTCCTTGTCTTTGTGGGCACCAGGCATGCATATGGTATACATACAACCTATATAGTAGACAAAACACCCATATGCATAAAATACATTTTTAAAAATAACAAAATTGTTAATAATATTACATATCATTATATAAAATATTAATATTATTATATATTATATAAATATTTAATATACCCATAATACAGGTTCATAGTAATAGTGCCTTTATTTTTTAAATCATATAAAAGAAGAAAGAAGTTATAAACAAAAATGGCAATAATGCAGAGTTTTGAGTTTGTCCATGCCTTTATCTTTATTGAAGGTATTTCCATTTTCATGTGGGTTTGACTTACCCTCTGACATCATTTTCTTTATCCTTTCCTATAGCATGCTTTGGGGTAGGTTCCTTGGTTTTTGTTTATCCTGGAATAGCTCATACTTTGTTTTATTGTTTTCCTGACTTTTTGACAATGTCCTACAAGGGCACAGTATATTTTAATCATAACTCCCGCCCCCATTGCTCTCTCGTCCCCCTCACCCTGTATGGTTGTTGTCCTCTTCCCAGCCAGTCCCCTTTCTGCTGTCATATCTTTATTTTATTTAATAACTGATTAATTTTTTTTGGTGACCCACTGAGTTTGAGTAGGGTTGCTTACATCACAGGGGTAAGGGGTTATTTACAGGAACATGTGTAACTTCCCAGTGGCTGCACCATTGAAGAAAATGTACCCCCACGCCCAGCAACCATAACTGCCTATAAATCCCCAGGGAGGGGTGGAGCCTTGGGAGTCCCTCTTCCATCCTGAAGGGATGGGGATGGGTCTAGTCCTGCTCGGGTCTGATGCAAGTAATCAGAGCAGCTGTAGTTCATGAGTGTGACAGCTGCATCATGTCTGAGAGACCTGACTTCTCCTCGTCCTCTGACTGTTACATTTTTTCCCATGCCCTCTTCTGTGCTATTCCGAGTCTTGCAGGAGTGAGGTGAACGTCTCATTTAGGACTGAGCACTCAATAGCCACTTATCAGTGCTTTAGCTGTTATGAACCTCTACAGAGAGAGGCTTCTCTGGTCTATGCTAACTTGTGTGTGTGTGTGTGTGTGTGTGTGTGTGTGCGTGCGTGTGCGCGTGTGCGTGTGCGTGTGCGTGTGTGTGTGTGTGCGTGTGCGTGTGCGCGTGTGCGTGTGCGTGCGTGCGTGTGTGTGTGTGTGTGTGTGTGTGTGTGTGTGTGTGTGTACCAGACTTGGGGTTGCTGAGATTCCTTTTATTTGTTGCTTCTATGTTTCTCCTCAATGTTGAGAAGTTTTTCTTGTGGAATATGTTAGTCCTCTTGATAAGATTCTATAAAATCTCTTAGATTCTTGAAGCATGATCCTAATTAGTCTTAACAAATAAAAACCCAGAGTAAGATATCAGGGTGAAAGCTGAAAGATCAGAGCAGCAGAGCAGCAGCCACTAGAAACTTCTTACCTTTACGAATCCTCAGACCGAATTGGGGGAGGGGTGGACGAGATCCTGTCTCCACCCACCTTATATTCCTGATTCCACCTCCCGAGTGCTGGGATTAAAGGCATGTGCTATCTATCACTGCTGGCTCTGTTTCCCTTTTAGACTGGTTCAATCTCGTGTAGCACAGGGTGGCCTTGAACTCCTGATCTTTCTGCTTCCTCCTCCCAAGTGCTGGGATTAAAGATGTGTTCCACCACTGCCTGGCCTCTATAGTTAACTAGGGGCTAACTCCACCCTCTGATCTCTAAGCAAGCTTTATTTGTCAGAACACAAACAAAATATCACACAACAGGTTCTGGTCACTTTTCTTTTATGATGTTTTTTGTTCTTGTGCATTATACTCAGTAATACCAAATGACTTTGTCTTCAAGTTTATTGAGTTTTTTTCAGTATGCTTCAATGTACTGCTAAAATTTTTAATTCGGTTATTGTGTTCTATAATTTCTGATCCGTTTTATTTTAATTATTTATTTCTCTTTGTTGATGTAACTATTTTCTTGATTTTATTTACTTAGTTGTCTTTGTTGTTCTTCACCCTGCTGAGCATATTAAATTGTTTTTTTTTAATGTTTATTTTGTTTCGGGGTTCATATGAAAGTCAGAGGACGACTTGTGGGAGTTGTTTCTCTCCGTCTACTTTGTGGGTTCCAGGATTGAACTCGGGCTTGCAGACTTGGTGGCACATGCCTGTATCTTCTGGGCCATCTTTGTCAGCCCCGTTGAACACATTTAAGACAGTGTTTTAAAGCCTTTGCCAAATCCAAGCTCAGTATTTGAGGTTGGTCTCTAGACAATAGCTTTGTCCCTGTGGATGGGCTCACCTTTTTTGTTTGTTTGTTTATTTGTCTTGTGTTCATTTGTTGGTGCTAGGGCATGGTAATGCACGCCTGTACCTTCAGCTACTGAGGAGGCTGAGGTAGGAAGATTACAAGTTCAAAGTCACCCAGGGCATCTTAGGAAGATTCTATAGAGGAACACCCTGTATAGGGAGTTCAGTTCAGTGGGAAAGTATTTGCCTACCATGTGTGACCTCCTTGGTCTAATACCTCGTACCACGATAGATAGATAGATAGATAGATGATAGATAGATAGATAGATAGATAGATAGATAGATAGATAGATGATAGATAGATAGGTAGGTAGATAGATAGATAATAGATAGATAGATTGACAGACAGGTATATAAATAGATAGATAAAGAAATAAATAGATTAAATAAATGAATGAATGAATGAGTGAGTGAGTGAATGAATGAATGAATGAATGAATAAATAAATAAATAAATAAATAAATAAATAAATAAATAAATAAATAAATAAATAAATAAGTGGGAAGGAAGGAGGGAAGACAGGCCCCCTTTCCCAGTCTTTGCTGGCTGACTGTGTGCAGGCAACAGCCATCCAAAGCAACCCCACAGTCATGATGCCTTTGGATGCTCTCAGACATTTTTCTTGGAGTGTATCTCCCTTGGGCCTGTGTATATAATTTTTCCTCGATGCCCCGTGTGTGGAGGTGATTTCAAATGCATTAATTTCCTGATGAGTGTTGCTCCTCTCCCCGGGGCCACAGATCTCCTGTATTCCTCTACCCCAGCTTCGGCTCCCAGTACTCGCAGGGGCAGCCTCTCTGCACTTCTCACAGCCCACCGTGCCTGTCTCTGACTGCAGCGGCCTCCAACCTTATGTCCGGGCTAGCCTGTACTACCTTTCCCTTGAGTTCCCCTGCACCTGCCTCATGCCATGCGGCCTAGGCTGCAGCGCTGCAGCCAGTGGGGGGCACTGCTGAGACAGGCGGGGGAGAGCACAAGGCCCTCTGGGAGTCTTTCATCTTGTGTTCTTTGTATTTGGTAATAATAGACACTGGGCGGATTCTGTCTCGGGAGCTGTTGGCATTTATGTGTGTCTTTCTAAAATAAACTGCTTTAAGCATCCTAAAGTTGCCGTCAGGTCCCCATATCATCCTTGTTAAACTGAGCAAGGCAGCAGCAGGCTGCTTTCAGCCCGCTGGTGGACTCCAGTTGTTCCGTAAATTTGGAGAAAAATGAGAAGTGTAACTCCTGTCTCTTGAGCTGATGCTCGTTAGCAACTCTGAATCCTTTTAAACATTCTGCGAGAATCTCCAGACAGCTCTGATCTGACAGCTCACAGCCACGTTGTCAACATGTGCCCATTTGTGGCGATATTTTAAATGTTAGGTGTGGAGCTCATGGACGGAAAATTGAAAGGAGGATTTCAGCATCCCCTTCCCTCCCACGCCTTAAGGCCCCGCCCTTTGCATGCAGTTATGTTTCCACGGGCTGAGACTCAAACACTGTCATGCCCGCGGATGCGCGACTGCTGTCTTCCGTGGAAGACGGGCCTAGAGGAACCAGTGTTAACGCATTTGTTTGCAAAGAATGAGAAATCATTTTAAAACCTCTTCTCACGATGTTTCAAAAATTATCAGGATGATTTGCTTCACCCCTGACAACTGGGCGGCAGGATACAGGTATCAGGACCTTAAAAGCTGTTCTGTGTCCAGTGGCTTATAAAATGTAAAAATCGAAATGGCAAGGATGTGGGTGTTTAATACGGTTCTACGCTGGGGCCCTTTTTCGAATCACACCCCTCATTCTGTGCCACCGGTAACGGGAATTTCTCACAGTTTGGCATTTCATGTGTCATACTACGTTTGTGATTCTTTTTGTGAGAAACAAAAGCCATGAAAATATCAAGTAAATATCAAGCAGCATGTAACCCCTCAGTCGCTCCCTCCCCAGTGCGGTGATTTGTCCGGTATTGCCTGTCTTATCTCACCAAGTTGCTTCATATGTCAACAAAATGTCACCTCCCACACACAACCGGCATCCACATTTTTTTGGTCACAAAGCTTGTTGAAACACGGATGGAATTCTTATTATAATTCAGTCTTATGCACAGAACAATATTTGTTTTGGGGGGGTGGGGTGGGGAATGCTAACAGCTGGAGAGACACAGCTGTGTCTTGGTCTAGTTCACGTGTGACATCATCTCACAGAGGCCTGACCCAAGAGCGGCAGAGAGCTGCGGTTGTACGCGGTGGTGCGTGGATGTGTAGACACACACAGGTAATCATTCTGCCTGGTGAAGCCCTGTCTCTCAGAAGGCCTTACCCGGACTCAGCCCAGCAATCCAGGCATTCTGAACTCTCAGCAGGCACCCAAGGCAACACACCATGACCACTAGCCATTCGGGTGCCTTCCTTCACCTCTGTGTGGGGGGTGGGGGTGGGGTGGGGGAGGGGCAACTAGCTGGAATAGACCCTGCTCCTTCCCCGCTCGGCCTTCCTTGTCTGAATATTGTCAAGGCTCCTCCCGGACTCAGCCTCCCGGACTCAGCTTGGGGGTGAGGCCTTCAGGGAAGGTGTGCTGCCCTCCAGGCTGCATCGGGTCCCTTTCCAAACAAGTCCCAGCAGCATATGCAGACCTTGATCAAAACCTGCTAGCTACTTCCCTGTCTGCCTTGCTGGGTAGAGAGTGTTTCAAGGGTGAGAAATACCTCATTTGCTCCTTAATAACAACAGTAAGCCAGGCTCAGTGGTACACTCCTCTAATCCCAGCACTCCGATGATCCTGTGTTCCAGGTCTGCCTGGTCGCCATAGTGAGTTCCAAGACAGCCAAGGGCTCTGCAGAGAGACCCAGTCTCAACCCTCCCCCTCCATAAAAAAAGAAAAAAAGAAAAAAAAAAACCCTTTTAAGATAGTGCCTGGTTTCCAGACAGGATCCAATAAACATGTTAATGAAAAGGAAAGACTCGAATGAGTGATTGAATCTCGTCCTGTAAATGGGGCACGGACATGTCTGTACGAGAATTATAAGTAACTCTTATCAGCCTCCTTCCGTGCACCAGGTACGCTAATCCTACTAACAGCCCCTCAAGGCAGATATGGCTAGGATTGTACCATTCAACCTAGTTTCCACCTTGGACTTGTCCAGACCTTTCTATCCAAGCTGTCCTTGAAGTTAAATGGTTGCTGATCTCTGAGTATGTCAGCATCCTTAATGCTGAATGGATAGATATGCAGCTACCTTTTTCTGTATTTACAGTAAAAAAGAAAAGACATTGCGACGTGAGAGCCATGATAGTCGACAGTGAGATATTCCCTGTGCATTGATATACTTAGCCAGTTACCTGCACCTCTGAGCCATTTATGATTCTCTGATGATACTCTCAGGAATGCATTTGTATGCATGGAGTTTGTGGTTTTTTGTGTATGTAAGTGTTTGCCTACATGGATGTCTGTGCACCGAGTGTGTGCAGTGCTTGTGGAGGCCAGAAGAGGATGGAGAATCCCCACACTGGGGTTACAGATGGTTGTGAGTTGTCCTGTGGGGGCTGGAAATCAAATCCAGATCCTCTGCAAGAGCAGTAAGTGGTCTTACCGCTGAGCCCTCTCTCCAGGCCTGATTGGGAATTTTGGCAAATGACTTTTTCTCAGCTTCTCAGAAGGACTTCTGAATGACAGCCATATGAACGGGTTTAATAGTAAAAGGCTCCGGGGGTCAGGACACTGGACACTCACTTAGTTGACCCTTATTAGCTAAGTAAGGCTTCTTAGGGAAAATGCCCCTGATCCACCCATCTGCCAACCCAGACCCACACCACAACACAGGGTGAAAACAAGCGTCCATCATGGCCACAAATAGAAGTCAGGAGGAAGTTGTTGGACGAGGATCATATGTTTGGCCAAGTTTCTGTGGCCCTCTTGCATTGTGTTGTATTCTAGGGGACTTTACGCTGGAAATCCCCAGCGAGGGCCACTGGTGTCTGTGTCTTCCTCCCGTGGCTTCAAGGCTGTTTTGTAAGACGTAGATTTCTTAGAACCCACCAGACAGGAGACAAGGGGTCATTTCTGTTTTGTGTTATGTGTTGAACAGCACATAACGGGTGCTCAGCCCGGGCTTGCCACGTGGTCGGCACCTGGCATTTGTTAGATGAATGGTGGGTACAGAGCATGTGCGTTAGAAACAAAAAGATGTGCTTTGGAACTTAGATCTGTCACCGCTGACCGGCTGGCCCGGACAAGTCTTAACTCCACTCAGAGTCCCCAGATGACGTGAGGACAGGCTAAGTCACTTTACTTGGTGACCTACACGTTGCTCGGGTGTGTGGAGATCAGGGAGGGCTGTTGGCATGAGGGAAAATCCAAATTGCCTGTGGCAGAACCGCGTCGTGGGTAAGAAATGAAGTAGACGAGACGATCAGAGAATGAACTGGAAATGTAACCTCACCCAGAAGGAAGGGGACAGCAGGAAGCATGGGGCAGGGGGGTCGCACGGACGCAGAAAGAAGGAAGTCTGAGCTCTTCTCTGGGAGGCCTGACGTTTTTTAGGGTTCCTCATTCTTTTTTTTTTTAATGAATAAAAAACATTTATGACATTGAGATTCTGAAGTATTTTTGTTTTTTAGCAGATCCTGCCTTTTATTTTATTTTATTATTTTTAGAGCATGTGAGTTTTCTGAGTGTCTTCCGGTTTCTATCGCTGTGATGAAACACCCTGACCATCCACAATTGGGGAGGAAAGGGTTTATTTCATCTTACACCTATTATTCCAGGTAACAGTCGTCACTGAGGGAGTCAGGACAGGAACTCACACAGGGCAGGAACCTGGAGGCAGGAGCTGACGCAGAGGCCACGGAGGGGTGCTGCTTACTGGTGCGCTCCGCCTGGCTTGCTCAGCCTGCTTTCTGATAGAACCCAGGACCACCAGCCCAAGGATGGCCCCGCCCACAATGGGCTGGGTCCTCCCACTTAATTATTAATCAAGAAAATGCCCCACAGATTTGTTCACAGGCCAATCCAACGGGAGCATTTCCTTAATTAAGAGTTCTTCTTCCGGGGTGGCCCCAGCTTGGGTCAAGCTGACGTAAGAACTAGCCAGCACACCACATAGTACGCCTTCATTTCTTTTTTTTTTTTTTCGAGACAGGGTTTCTCTGTGTAACAGTCACGGCTGTCCTAGAACTCACTCTGTAGACCAGGCTGTCCTCGAACTCACAGAGATCCGCCTGGCTCTGCCTCCCGAGTGGTGGGATTAAAGGCGTGCGCCACCACCGCCCGGCTATCTTTTCTAAACATTTTTATTAAATCTTGGACTGTTTCACACAACGTATTTTGATCATATTCACTCCTCATCCTTCCCCCTACTCCTCTCAAATCCACCCCCCTTCCTAACCCCTTAACTTCGAGTCATTTTATTTATTTATGAATTTCTATAACCCATCAATTCCTAGTTGTGCTGCCCATAGACTCCTGGGTGTGGGACTATCAGTGGAGTGTGACTGACCTACCAGGAACCACACCCTTAAATAAAACTGGCTCTTCTTCCCCTAGAAGCCCTTGACTGTCTGTCCGTAGCACTCACATACGGGGTGAGAACTCATGAATCCCTTCCTGCTCCATGCTCGAGTTTCGTTTCGACTGGTAGAGTGATCTGGTATGGCGGTTCCTCAGAAAGAAAACTAGAAAGAGACCCACTATGCTATACTACTCTTGGGCATTTCCCCAAAGGACCATTTCTACCACAGAGACACAGCCATTGCGCTCTGTTTACAAATAGCTAGGATATGGAAACAGCCTAGATGTCCATCAGCTGAAGAGGGGATAGTGAAAATGTGGTTCGCGTACACAATGGGTTTTTCTCCCGCTGCAGAGACAACTGAAACCATGGCATTTGCAGGTGAAGGAACAGAGCCAGGAAGCTCAATGCTGAGTGAGGTCATCTAGAGCCTGAAATCTGGTTTGAAATTTTCTTATTACTTCAAGGCACTTTCTAGAAATCTTTTTTTTTTAGAAAATTAATCGGATGTAAAATAGAGAGTACAGTTTGACAGGAATCCTTGAATCCGATTTGTCCTTTGTTCCAGGAATAGCAGAGATGGGTGTGTGCACAACCATGTGTTACACATACTTTGACACCACACTGCCAAATATTGGAAGTGCTAGTGACTCTTTTGTTTTGTTTTGTTTTCGAGACAGGGTTTCTCTGTGTGGTTTTGGTGCCTATCCTGGATTTTGCTCTGTGGACCAGACTGGCCTTGAACTCACATAGATTCACCTGGCTCTGCCTCCCGAGTGCTGGGAATGAAGTCATGCACCACCACCACCCTGCGCTAGTAATTCTTAAGAAACCTAAAACTAGAGCCAAATTTGGCAACTTGAGCCTATGACGTGGTGGCACATGCCTTTAACCATAGCATTTGGGAGACAGAGGCAGGTGAATCTCTATGAGTTCTAGATCAGCCTGATCTACACAGTGAGACTGTGTCTCAAAAAACCCAAGCCAAAGGAAAAAGGAAATCTACAACCTAAGATGACAAGTATTTTGGACAGGGCAGATTTTTACCATACTAAATGAAAGCATATAACTACATAAGATATTTTGTAGTAGTTTTAGAATGAAAACCCCTTTCCTTAATTCTTTTACTTCCAAAACCAATTATTTTTGAACTTTGAAGTTTTACTGAATTTACACGTTTTCTAAAATAAGTTAATGAAGACATGCATGTGCACGAGATGAAAGTATTTGTTTGACATATAAACGTGTGGATTTTAGCCAATTTGTATTCTTCCCCTTCACGGTGGGTAGTTTGTGTCCCTTTCTTACCAAAGCAGTTGTCCTTTTTTTAATCTGGCTCTTACTCAGGACCCACTCCCAAGTCGCTGACTGTGAGTGACTGACTGTAGTTGGGGGAGCTGGAGCCCACTGACTCCTGGAAGGATGAGACAGTAAATCCTGGTTCGGTGCCAACCAAAGCACTCTCGCCCCACGTCGTCATGTTGCCTTTTAGAGAAATCTGTGCTAAGAATCTGTCCCCTGTGTTAAGTTATAAACCTGTGTTCTCCTGGGTCCCTCTTGTTGGCGGCAACCTAATGCTTGTTTCAAGGCAGCGCAAAACTGAATAAAATTATTTCTGATTAAGTACACGTTGTGAGGTTTGGGCATCCCTCCGCAGTGATCTTTAATAAGCTCTGACATAATCAATCACACACAGAGATGTAATAGTGAAATGGCTGGGACCCGCTACTCTGGGAAGGCCGAGCTTCCTACACCATTGACTTCATCCCTAGCCATTTCAAATGATGATTGAGGCTCTTTATTTAATCAATTAATTTATCTGTTTTTAAAGATGTATTTATTTTATACATATGAGTATTTCGCCTGCATGTATGTCTGTGTCCCATGTATGTGTAGTGTCCATGAAGGTCATAGGATCCTTGACAGCTAAAGCTCTAAAGACAGTTAGGAGCCACCGTGTGGGTGTTGGGAACCAAACCCAGGTCCTCTGCAAAAAGTAACAAAGTGCGCTCATTAAGTCATCTCTCCAGCCCCCCGAGACATTTTATTTTTAAAATCTTACTGGTAACTATTATTTCCCCAGTAAAAACACTTTGCAGTAGGCCACTTAGAGGATGAACATAAGCTTAGAAGAACTGATTCTGTTGGAAAAGGAAGGCCCTGTTGAAAGATGGTCCCGGTGGATGATTCGGGAAGGTTTAAGGAAGTGAATCAGCACTGTGAACTTGTGCGGAAAGCAGGTTTCCATCCTCCTGTTGAGCACCGGTTGTAACTGGGACTCCCTTTTGAAGAGTTGCAGTATTCCATGGGGAACAGAGGAGACCTGGAGTCTATTCTTGCTTCTGCTCCAGAAGGCCACCACGTGGCGGGCGTGGTGGGGTGGTGGGGTGGTGGTGGGGAGGCGCTCAGGCCACATCGTTTGAGGAAATACAAGCTCTGCTCCAGCAGTGTGTACGGGCCCAGGTGCCAGGGCAGTCGGATGCCTTCCCTACCCAGGGACGGATGGCTTTCTCCCCACCGGCTTCCACAGGACTGAGTGGACCATCTCCAGGCCTGTAAGTTCTACATCAGGGTGAGACGGGGTTCACAAGCTGGACAAAAACACCGGTCCTGGCAGCGTGTTTGTGTGACAGCTCCTCTAAGATCTGGATCTCATGGGACCACACCTGAGACAGCTTCCTGCTTCCTCATATTCCTGAAAGAAATCTGAAATCTTTATCATTTCTGCGGTTGTAGTCAGTAGACTGCAGACCATCTGCCTCGCCCAGCTCTGGTCTTTTCTTATCAGTTCCTGTCATTAATAAAAGATAATAATAAAAAATCCCCTAATCCCCTTCAAACACACTGTGTCTCTTTGGTTCTTCTCTTAGCAGCAAGCCTTTATCTGCTTACACGCTGAGAATCTGTCTGTCTCTCTTTCCATTCCTTTCTCAGCATGGATTTCCTCTGCTTATAATTCAGTTTAATTGATAGGCACAGTTGGGAGAATTCACAAGTAGTAAGTCAAATGCCATCCTGCTCTCCCAGAACTGTAATTAAATGATGTGTCAGAATTTTCCGCTCAGCTGCCTTAGCTCATAATTGCAGGCCCATCTCCCTCTTCTTTTTCTCTCTAGGCTAGATTCTGGGTCATTTCTTCAGATAATATCTTTCAGTTCATCAATTATTTCTTTGAGCTCTCTTAAATGTGTCTTTCAGTCCATCTGTTTATTTCTAATTTCAAAGACTGAAACTTGTCTCTTTTTTTCTGATGTATTTGTATATTTCTAAACTTTTTGGTTCGGGTCATACATTTTAAAACATGTCTTTTATTTATGGTTATTTTGTAGTTTGTATCTTATAATTCTACCATTGAATACCCTTGGGGGAGAGGGTGAGTCTATTTCTGCTCTCTATTTTGTTTTTGTTTTTGTTTTTGTTTTTTGTTTTTTTGGTTTTTCGAGACAGGGTTTCTCTGTGTAGCTTTGCGCCTTTCCTGGAACTCACTCTGTAGACCAGGCTGGTCTAGAACTCACAGAGATCCTCCTGGCTCTGCCTTCCGAGTGCTGGGGTTAAAGGCGTGTGCCACCACCACCTGGCTGTTTTTACATATTATACTTTTAAAAATTACTTTCGCCAAGCAGTAGTAGTACACACCTTTAATCCCAGCACTCAGGAGGCAGAGACAGGCAGATCTCTGTGAGTTCAAGGCCAGCCTGGTCTACAGAGTGAGTTCTAGGACAGCTAGGGCTACACAGAAAAACCCTGACTCAAAAAAAGAAAAAAAATTGCCTACCTGTATGTATATGCACCTCCTGTGTGCAGTACCTGTAGAGGCCAGAAGAGGGCACCAGATCCCCTGGAACTGGAGTTACAGATGGTTGTGAACTGCCATATGAATGCTGGGAACAGAACAAAGGTCCTCTGTAAGAGGGAGTTCTCTTCAACGCTCCAGCACCTCTAAAAGTTACTCTTTATAAGTCCCTATTTCCTTGAATATTTAACTTGATAACTACTTAGGGACGGGTTTTATTTTTTTCATCAACTACTTATTTTCCTTGGAATTTTTTTCATGGGAATTCTTTACACAAAGGACAAAGCTGTGTTCCCTTGGAGAAGTTTTGCCTGTCCCTCTACCAGGAGCACCACCTGAAGACCTTCTCGGTCAAGAGTCACTCAAAATCAAATTTAGGGCCTGATGTATTTTGGTCTAAGTGGTGTGAAACTGAGCTCTAAGTTAAAATGCAGACGGACTTGCGAGTCCAAGTTTTCGTTGATAATCCTTCCGTTTCTCCTCAGTAGTACAATCTCAGACTACGTGTGTGTGTGTGTGTGTGTGTGTGTGCGCGCGCGCGTGCGTGCACGCGTGTGTGTGTGGGGTGTGTGTGTGTGTGTGTGTGTGTGTGTGTGTGTGTGTGTGTGACCTGGCTTGGGCAGTAAGCTGTTCCTCACATTCCTAGACCCTCAATGTGCAATGAAGGCAGCAAGCAAGCCTGTCTCCACAGGTCTCTACTCTCAAGATGCTGAGCTGCCTTGTCCATGTAGTGGCCAAGGTTCCCAGAAGCAAGAGAGAAAGCCTTTATGTCCTTACCTGACCTTTGCCTGCGTCCTGTTGGTCCTATAAGTCACTCAGGCAAGCTCAGACTCCAGCAGATAAGCAGAGTCCTCGTCCTGGTATTAGGAGGGTGTAAGTCACATCGCAACAGATATGCAAGTGGAGACGGCTTGTGACTTTTGTGCTGCCATCTGCTCCAGCCATAAATGCCACTTCACAGAGAAAAGAGCATCTTACCCAAAACCGTTAGAATAAAATTTCCGCAAATGTAAAATAGCTAGTAGGAAGAAGAAAAACTAATTGTCTTAAAACAAAACAAGACAAAAAAACCACCTGAACACCCTGGACTAGCAAGCATGTCCTTGCTAGGAACATTTTTCTGGAGTGCAGAATTCTGTACTCTCTGGTGTGATGAGATGATCTGGCGAAATTGCCTGTGTTTGGAGGGAAGGGCAGGGCTCTACTGATGAGAGTGGATGAAATCCAGATGAATGGCTAGGGGAGGGTGTGAGGTGGTGAGTGGGTGGGCCCTGGAATAATTAGGAGAGAGAGAATGAGACAGAGAAGTGAGTTTAGCTGCAGGAAATGGATGTCTGTCCATGTCTTAATCCAACCCCTTCCCCCAATTTGGTAATTGCCTGTACTGCTTTTCAGCTGTTTGGCAACATCATGTACTTATTATCTCTCCGTGACTTGGGAAGTTTGACCCTTTGCTCAAAGTCAGAACCAAGGTCTTGACCAACCTGAGCTCTTACCCAGAGGCTCATGCTGAGTACCAGCAGTACTTCCAAGTGGTGATTCCTGTGATTGGCCATCACTTTGGCTGTGGTAACAAAGTACCACAGGCCAGGTGGCTTAAACAATGAACATTTACTTCCTGGCCACTGTGAAGGGTGCTGATATAGTTAGGTATTATCAAGGTAGATGGCAACTTTGTCACTGTCTGATCACATGACAAGGAGAAACAGGGAGAAGATTGCAGCTGGCTCTTCCTTATCAGGGCACTAATTCTTTGAGACCACCACTCCCCCACCCCCCCACCCCACCCCCACCCCTGCCATGACTCCACCTAATCCTAATGACCTTCCGTAGGTCCCATCTCAAGACATCACCACTCTGGCGGTTGCACCTTCAATACAAACTATTTTAGGAAAGTGCTGTTTGGTCCCTAACAGGCATTTCCATCCTTGTCTCCTGGAACCGTCACCGAGAGATCACAGAGGCATGTCACTGGGACTTTGCCTGCCTCTCCCAGGCAGAGATGTTGTTGTTTGTGTTTGGAGGCTAGTGTGTGGTTCTGCCTGCCTGGACAATCCCAGGTTGAATTCACATCTGACGGCTAATGTCATCCTGGGGTGGTACCACACAGGGGTTGGAGGGCGCCTGGTGGGGCATCTTTGAAGGACATGTCTGTGATTTTTGCTTACTTCATCATTCCTTGAAACGAAAAGTTGAAAGAATCAAAGAGATTTTTTCTGAAAATCTAATTTTATCGTGCAGTCATATCTCAGTATGGTTTATCATATCTAAGAGGAAGCGAAAAACCTCACAGTGGACGTTCAGCCCTTTAAGGATGATGTCCCTCATAGAGAAGGTGGACAGACTTGAGAGTGAGCCTGGACTGTCCGGAATTCACCTCCAGACAGGCTGGGTGGTTTTAGGTGGGTCTGTGGCTTCAGCATCCCTCTCCGTCTGTACTAATTGCCACCACTAGGTGTCACTATATACAGCTGTGGAGAAGATGCACTCCCTCTGCCTTGAAGACGACTTGATGATGGAGAGGTGAGCAGCTCCTGGTTTGTACATTCCAGAATGTTCACCCCCCCCCCCCACCCCAACCCCCATTCCTTGAGAGACTCAGAAGCCTGAAATGATCTTGAGGAAGGAAGCACTCCTCCACAGGTAGAGACTGCAGTCTCCTGGGGAAGGGACTTGCCGACCTCACTGCACTGGAGCTGGGCAAACGGGCTTGTGTACCTTCCTTCCTGTACAGCCCTCCCGGACATACCACCCACCCCTGCATCCCAGGGCCTGGCTTTTCTGCTGAGGCAGCCAAGTGCATTCCTGCCCTTCCAGGCTTAGCAGTGGACTTTGGCTCTCTCCAGTCGGGGTGGGTCATATGAGCCAAGGCCAAATCCCAAATGCTGCTGACATTGACATCCTGGTGGTTTTCAGGGTCCAGGGGTGGTTCCTTGCAAAGTCTGCAGTGAAACTTGGCTCTCAGAGCCTGGCCTGTGTTTGTTACCGGTTTTCACCGTGCCAAACAAATAGAGTATAGATACAACTGGGGGGTGGGAGAGGTGGGGGGACACGGATGGACTTCAGGAGACTGAGGTGCAGGACGAAGGGGTGGGTTAAGAGAGGACAAATGACTTGCAAAAGACAACCTTTGTGGGTTTGGAAGTAACTGTGTATAGCAGTCTAGACCAGCACCACCGAGGTACAGAGAAGCTTTATGGGTTGACTTTATTACATTTATGTATTGACGGGGGTACAGTCACAGCCTGTGGATGTCAGTCAGAGGACGACTTGTAGGAGTCCTTCAGTCCTTCCCACCCCGTGAATCCCAGGGTTTGAACTCGGGTGCTCGGGTTAAGTGGCCAGAGCTTTACCTATGAGTCACATCCCTAGCCCCTACAATTCAGTTTATTAATTTATTAATAACTTATTAATGCTTTAATAATTTCATATGGGATGTTTCAATATTTTAAGAAACCAAAAAATGTAAAAAGTGCATTTTAAGCAAAATGGCATTTTTTTCTTGTCTTTGGTTTATGACAATATTGGACTTAAAATTATTCCCGCTCAGTTTGTCCATGGAGGGTAGAGTGTTTGTGGAGAATATCCCCAGCATAGCCAAACTAAGGAAAATGAAAACGAACCACAGAAACTGGAATTGCTCTTGGGAGCTGGGCCCGCAGCTTATGGGGTCTTTGTTTTGTTGTTTGTGGTAGCGGGGCTCAAACCCCGTGCCTGTCTCTCGCTGTGACACACCCAGCCCCACCCTCAGACCGACTTTTCTTCCTTTCGCAGAAAGGGAGTTCAAACATGAGGAAACAGCAGCAAAGCAGCTTGCTGGCTGTTTGTTTGAAATCCGCCCAAGCAGCTACTGCAGGAAAGAAATCAAATGGAAGATGGATGATAAGAATCAGCAGTGGGCTGTGTTAGCATTCAGGCATCTGTACTGGCCTACCTTTGGGGTCCTGACAGGGCACCTCCTCAGCTGAGCACCCACTGTGTGCATTCATTAAGTTCCCTTACAAAAGGCAGGCCCTGCCTGGCTCTTGTCTCTCTCTTTCTCTTCCTTCTCTCTCATCCCCAGGGTCCGGTCTCTGCCCTCTTCTCTGCCCCTTCACTCCTCTGACCTTGAAGAGTGTCTGCGAAGCTGGGGGGCTGGGGGCGGGGGTGGGGGGGTAGGGAGCATGTGGGAGGGTGGGTGGTGCTCAGCCCTGTCATGGTCACCTGTTGTCTGACAGAGACCTGTTTCCTGGGTAAACACCTGTTTCCTTGCTAGTGAGTAAAATACTGAAGTAGTGAAAGGGTGTATACGTTCCCATCTTTAACATAGTTTATAATCAGATGACCCCCTGACAGCTGTGTGTCTGGCTCATCGAAACCGCATCAGACTCGATATTTCTATAGTGGCAATGTGATTTTTTGATGAGAGCGCTAGCCAGGGCTTGCAAAGAAATCATAGTGGTGCATGGTGTTTTTTCAGGGAAATCGCTGACCCTTCGCTAGCATCATTGAGGTTACCTTTGTGTCTTTTTTCAAGGGCCTATTTCAAAGGTAGTATGGGCTTTTCAGAGCTTTGCATTCACAACTGGTAAGTGGGTCTATTTTCTCCCCAGTTTACAGCTTTTAAGGGATATTATTAACATGGGAAGGGATCATGTTTAGTCATAACCACCTCAACTATCTGCTAGCAGATACTGTTGTTGATATAATTACAGTTTATAATTGCTCCTTAACGTTTTGACAAGCCTGAATCCTGTTTTATCCTTCAAGCTCCCAAGGTATATTCTGATAAAGAACTGATTCCCTTTGTCTTAAGAAATGTTGTGTTTTGCTATCTGACAGAAGTTCTCTGAGTTCTGTTTCCTGTGGAAGGAGGAGGGGCGGTATACACCATTAATGCCAATTCTCAGGCGCTGGCTCCTCTCAAATTTGGCGTAGAATTGGCAAGCTTTCCTCCCAGGTGTGTGCAGCATCCCTCCTTAGCCAGATGTATGGGAGCATTCTGACATATACTCTCTTAAATTTTGTAATTTATGGGAGTTTTGCCTGCATGCATGTCTGTGCACCATATAGGTGTCTGATGTTCTCAGAGGCCAGAAGAGGGTGTCAGCTCCCCTGGAACTAGATGGTTGTGAACTGCCTGTAGGTGCTGGGAATTGAACCTGGATCCTCTGCAAGAGCAGCCAGTAACCTCAACTGCATCTCTCCAGGCCCTTGAGATACATTTATTGTGTGTGTGTGTGTGTGTGTGTGTGTGTGTGTGTGTGTGTGTGTGTGTGTGTGTTTTCAAGACAGAGTTTCTCTTTGTAGCCCTAGCTGTTCTGGAACTATGTAGATCAGGCTGGCCTTGAACTCAGAGATCTACCTACCTATGCTTCCTGAGTGCTGGGATTAAAGGTGTGCGTCACCAGTGCCTGATGAGATACATTCTTAATCATATAAAATAAATTATTTTCAGAGCAGAGGCCAGGGGGGAGTAAGTTTCTTGGCCTTAATTCTGCTTTATTTCTGTATGCCAAAGCTCCCCTTGTAGACCCCCTCTTTCCTCTGAGAATGTGGGTTACACAGTTGAGTTGAAACCACAGTAAATGAAAGCTGGTCACCTGGATATCAGCGAAAGTCATAGCGGCTGGCTCTGTGACAGAGTGACCTAGTTACACAGAAGAACCTGCTGAGTGGCTCCACCTGGTAGCCACAGGAACAAGCAAGTGTCCCTTCAGAAACGGACAGCGGGCCAGGGTGCTGTCCATCATCAGAGCGGCCAACCCACACGTAACAAGCCTTTAAAATGACCACTGGTGAGAAGGAGTTGTCTTTCTTAAACTCAGTGCCATCCTTCGTTTTCTGTTAAAGGAAAAAAATTAAAATTACGTTTGCCTCCAAGAGCACCATGTTCCCTACTTCAGAAACAGTCAGGCTTAGTAAGACCATCCAAGCAGGGTTAAAATTATTTTAGCTGCTGATATGTTTGTGACCTAGCATCATTCTTTACTTCTCAATAAAATAGTTTTTAGCTGTACCTTTTGTTCAAATAATTTGTCTAACTGTACACCCATCCGTCATGGTCTTACTTGACCTTCTTAAAACTCCATGAATGTCTGTGTGACTCAGCTCCTACTGAAACCTCCCTGTGTATACCTTAAAGTCTGAAATTACACCACAAAGTAATCGGTGTATAGAGTACTCACCTAAGATGAAGTTTCCTCTTTAATATTCTTAGGACCTTTGAAAATGTTTAATGTATATGTGTGTGTGTGTGTGTGTGTGTGTGTGTGTGTGTGTGTGTGTGTGTACCACATACATTAGTACCAGCAGAAGCCACAAGAGGGCGTTAGATCCCCTGTAACTGGAATTACAGATGGTGATGAGCAGCCAAGTGGGTGATGGGAACGGGACCCCGATCTGCAAGAGCAGCCTTGTGCTCTTAATTGCTGAGCCATCTTTCTAGCCCCACAGATAAGGATAGCTATCCCAGTGAATACTCACAATGCCAGCATGTGCCTGGAAAGACAATCTGATGAGCGGACATGTCCTCTTTTGCAAAGCTTCCCTAACTGCACAGTGACGCAGGTACAGACCAAGTCAGGCAGATATGGCATTGCCTTCAGTATTTTAATTTTCCAAATCATCGCCTAATTCCTGTTAACACCCCAAATAAAACAAGCCCCAGCCTTTCTGAGGAAATGTAGAGAATATTAGTCTTGTGCAAAAACAGTTTCATTTCTCTGTCAAACGGATTCCAGACTTAACATCTTTAGACTTGGGGTTTTTTTTGTTTTTTTTTTTGTTTTTTTTGTTTGTTTTTTTTTTAAATCAGTTGACAGTCAGGTGGGATCTGGGACAGTTCTTCATTGTTCAGGGAAATTCCACACCTGCAGAGTCTCAAGTAATTCCGCCACCTGCCTATGAAACGCCAATATGGCCTTTGTCCATCACGGAATGTCCAAACTCAAATCTGAAAAGGCTGACCCAGTGGGAAGCACAGGCACAGACCGTTGAGGATGCTAACAGATCTGACTCTGCTCTCTCAAAGCGTGTGATTCTTATAGAAACTTACAGGGCAGACACACCATGCTGAGAGCAACCTTGTCTTGCTACTAGCCTGTAGCCTTGTGAAGCCGAGACTGCATCTTCCAGGACCCACAAGGCTCAACACAATGTCAGGCAGTTAACTGCTGGTATGTGGACTGAGGAAAGTCTTCTAGGCAGCTGCCCTATTTTCAAAAGAACCGATAACATTTTCATTGATAACACTCTCCATTGTCTGTGAGACCTCATTAGTAAGATGTTGATAACAAACTTGTCATTACTGTATTGTACAAACCCAAACCAGACTAAACCAAAGAAGCCAACACCCTAATGATCTGTGCCCACCTGGAGCCAGTTCTTCGTCAACATTTTTACAATTGTCATTTAAAATACAATGTAAGAAAGAGGATTCCAGCAACATTTTAAACTTTGCAGCATTCTCCTCGTTTTAAAAAATTCTTCAGGGGCTGGAGAGGTGGCTCAGTGGTTAGGAGGGTCAGAGTCCAGTGGTTCCAGAGGACCTGAGACCAATTCCCAGCACTCACACCAGGCAGCTCATGACCCCCTGTATTTCCAGCTCCTGGGGATCCTACACTCTCATCTGATGTCTGTGGGCACCCAAACACTCTTGGTATACAGTCACACAAACACACATAAACATAAATAAAAATAAATCTTTAATTTTTTTTCTCCAATATTACAACACTTTCAAGGTCTTGGGTTCAGTTACACAGAAAAATCAATAAAGAGGACCTATACTTCCAAGGATATAATACCCATTTGGAGAAATGGACTATGTATCTAGAACAATTGCAGTTAATCACCAAGTACCGTATGGAGTGATGATGTCATTAAAACAGTGTGAGACTCAGGAGGGTGTGGTAAGTCGCAAGGAGAGCCAGAGGCCTGTGGAATTTTAGCACTTGAGGGGTAAAATTTTAATGAGCACAGAGGAGGAAAATTAGTCAGAATTACTTTAAAAGACGTGATGTTAATTGTCTGCTATATTTAAAAGAAATATTCTATTCAGAGGTTGTTTATTTTAAATATATTTTTGTCAGTAATAGACATTTTAAGCAAAGGGTTCAAAGGCAAGGACTGGGTGAGAAAATGTTATCTTCTGATCTTTATTCTATCATTCTGCTGTTACGTTTTATGACTGACTTTTTTAAAATTAAGATGTTATTTTGAATTATTATTATTATTATTATTATTATTATTATTATTATTATTATTATTTTGAGACAGGGTTTCTCTGTGTAACAACCCTGGCTGTCCTGGACTCACTCTGTAGACCAGGCTGGCCTCGAACTCACAGAGATCCGCCTGCCTCTGCCTCCTGAGTGCTGGGATTAAAGGCGTGAGCCACCGCCGCCTGACTGTTTTTTGTTTCTTGTATCTTTGGTTGGAGGGTTTTATTCTCTGCTACCTACTATTTTCCAACCAGTGTGCGAATCATTATGCAAGGGATATTCAAAGGCAAGGACTGTCCTAGCCCATTGCAGAGGCAAGAGGCAGCAGGGTGGAAACCATGGAGAAAAACATAAAGGTACTTTTTTTTTTAATTAGGTTCAAATAAGTCATGGAACCATTACACCTTATAAAAAATGCATCTCATCGGGCAAGCATTTATTATGAGTGACCTGGAATTCACAAAACCTCAGCCTCTCCATCCATATAATAAGAATAATGTGCCCAGATCGTGTGAAGAGGGCATGAAAAGTTCCCCCATGCTCTTTCTCTCCCTATCTCAGCTGCAGTCCAGACTGGCATATATTATTGTTCATGCTCTATTTTCACACGGGCAGGAGCTGCCGTACAGGGATAGCAGCCCTCTTGCTCTAGAGCGCGAGATTTCCAACTGGTTAGTTGATGAGGTTGCGCTGGAATCCCAATCAGATATGGTTTCCACCACACGGATGTTGGCCATTGCAACATGCCAGGGCACGTCTTTCCTTCAAATGCGGTTTCATGAAATGAGTCAAGCGACGGTTTTGAAACCACTGAGCCGAACCAGGAGCGTTACCCACTGGGGTTCTCACAGCGTCTAGCGTCTGCTCTCCTGGAACTTCCGGTTTGATGATGAACCGAGTGTGCAAAGCAGATCCACGGTCTGCAGGTACTCCCTTTTAAAGGGACATTTGTCCCGATCCCTTCATGCCCACACTGGAATCCTGGGACTTGGGTGGGAAAGGTGACAGCAGTCATTCAACCTAGTCTGCCCGTGAGTACTGCTCATTGCTTCCTGCCATTATGAATGTGTTTGATTATCATCGTCTGTTTTTCTGAGCAAGCTTTTCAGACTGGTTGCCACCCAATGTTAGCATTTTCTTTGGTCCTACTGTGAGTGGCAACAGTCCTCCCTGAAGACACGTATTTTGTAGAGACAGCTAGAAGAAAAACACAGGTACTGTATGCAAAGCTTGGCACGTGTTGGGTTGCCGAAGCCGCCATCTCAAATCTGTACGTAGTGTCCCTCTTGGCTAGTGACTGAATTTTAGCAAGTTGAAAATAAAGTTTATGGGAGCAGGTAAAAAATCAACATCCGCCAAAGTGAATGATGAAGAAAAAGAAATGTATTTATAGAGAATGCTTGTGCTGTTTAATGGCCTACATACACATCACTGTGCTTGGAATGTTGCATTTTAATTAAAAATTCATTAAATTTTTGTTTATTATTTTATGTATATGGGTATTTTGTCTGCACATGTGTCTATGCACCAAATATGTACAGTGCCTGCAGAGGCCGGAAGAGGGTGTCGGATCCCCTGGAACTGGAGTTGCAGATGGCTGTGAGTGCCATGTAGGTACTGGGAATTGAACCCGGGTCCTCTGGCGGAGTCCCCAGGGCCCTTAGCCACCGAGTGACCTCTCCAGCCTGAGGTTACAGTCGTGACATTCGGATTGGAGCTCACATTTGCAAGGTGTGAAAGCAAGAGGGAGCCCTGCCCTGCCGCTCTTCCGCCTGCATTCAAGGACAGGCCTGTGAGTTTGTCTGGTTTGCTTAGATTTTTGTTGTTGTTTGAAAACCGAATTCCTCTGAATCTGCCAGTGCAGCCTGTGCCAGAAAGAACCTTTGGAAAAACAACCATAAAACACACGAGACTCCTGTGAGATGCGGTTCTGTGAACACTGGCTTCTTTTAAGATCTATGGGCAGCCACAGGCACAGCCAAGATTCACCATCTGCCACTGCTCTTGGGAGCGAGGATAAGGGGATGATGATAATTTTTAATATTATTAATTATTCATCATCAGGCATTTATTAAGACTGTACCGTCTTCCACCCTTGGAGCTCGTGCTGGGAAGTATGCAGACATCAGAGACTGTGCTGAAGCCAGATGTACAGCTCTTTAAAAAAAAAATGAAGAGGAGAGGTTTCTAAGTAAACAATTTACAGGGTTGGAGAGATGGCTCAGCAGTTAAGAGCACTGGCTGCTCCTTTGGAGGACCCAGGTTCAATTCCCAGCACCCACAGGCAATTTATAGCAGCCTACAACTCCAGTTCCAGGGAATCTGATGCCCTCTTCTGGCCTCCACAGGCACTGCACACACACACACACACACACACACACACACACACACACACACACACTTAAAATTTAAAAAAAATATTTTTAAAAGAAAACAACATTGGATAAACTTAAAATTTATCTTTTGCTCTTGTATCAGGAGATGCAATGAATGTCTACTGCATTCAGGTTAGAGAAATGCAAAACAGATCCTCAAAGAGAACAAATGTTTAGAGAGAAATATTTTAATACAAACCTTTCTTATGAGGAATAGCTGTGTCATTTATCATCAAAGTAAATCCGATCAATAACATTTCAACTTGGAAAAATGTTCTTGAGTTGGGTGGTGGTGGTGGTGGTGGTGGTGGTGGTGGTGGTGGTGGTGGAGCACGCCTTTAAATCCCAGCACTCGGGAGGCAGAGGCAGGCGGATCTCTGTGAGTTTGAGGCCAGCCTGGTCTACAGAGTGAGTTCCAGGAGAGCCAGGACTACACAGAAAAAATCCTGTCATAAAAAAGAGAGAGAAAAAAGGGTCCTTGAAATAAGCTAAACACCTGCCCACTGAGAATTAAGACACTCGTCAGTGGCATTGTCGTAAGCTCAAACACCTCCTTGATGTAAGACTCTGTCTTGCGGAAATTAACCCACTCGGCATAGTCACTAGGCACTTACTGTGTACCTGGTTCTATGGAGTTGGCATCCAGCCAGAGGTAACAGACAACAGACAACAGATTCATTGACTAAGCATGCCTGCTTTCAGATGTCTCAGTAAGAAGGCTTTCCTTCCAATTTTAATTTAAATAGCTCCTTAAAAGACTCTATTCTCAGTTCCTGTCACATTCTGGAGATGGAGTTTCTTTTAGATAATTTTATTTTATGTGTATCAGTGTTTTCCCTGCATGTATGTATGTGCACCACATACATGCCTGGTGTCTATGGGTCCAGAATGGGGCATCGGATTCCATGGAACTGGAATAAGGGGTGATTATGAACCACTATGTGGGTGCTGGGAGCCCAAACCTGGGTCCTCTGCAAGAGTAGCCAGTGTTCCTACCCACTGAGCCATCTATCCAGCCCGCTGAGGCTGGAGTTTATGACCTCAGAATATGAATGTAGGGAGACCAAAAAACCAACCAAACAAACAAACAAAAAAGTGGAACCGATAGAGGAAGTGTCAGATCCAGCGTGAAGCCCGCAGCTTCGGAAGGGCTCTTCTGACTGTCGAGAAGTTCATTGAGATGGACAGGCTTTTAAGTCCAACTGTTGGCGCTGCATGATGGTTTTCATTTGAAAGTCCTTTACAATGAAGTTTTAATAAAAACCGATAATAACTAAATCAGTGAAAGCTGTCAGTAAAAGTGAACAGCACACACACAATTTCCTGTGCTGGGAAGTGAGTGGACACATCAGAAACCTAAGAGGTATCTTCCTTTGTTGGCGTGGCTTTGGTTATGGTGGTGGTGGTGTTACTTTTTTTTTTTTTATTGTTCTCTGTTGTTGTTTTTGTACGGAGGCATGGTCACAACACAGTTTGCCATTTCTTCTGAACTGAAGTATTGTTGTGTGTTTGACCCTGTGTCTCTCTAGAGCTCAGCCATCTATTAGAGAGCCTGAAGGTCATTTGCTATATTTAGTGCCCTCCACCCTTCCCTGACTCTCCACTGTAACCAGTCTGAAACCTCTGCCTTCGTCCAGCTTATGGGTGGGAACACCTAACAGGCCACAATGGCACCAGTGTTGTTGCAGAACTAATATTTATGTCCCCGCCACGCTCACAGCCAAAGGGTTAGCCACTCTGTGTAAAGGGATGCTCATTAGAAATATTATCAGAGTAAAGCTGCCCGTAGCCGTTTCCGTGTCCCTCTTGAAATGAATGCTCCTCAGGCTGCTTCATTTACTGCAAAGACCTTTCAAGTCATCTGCCTGAATCTTAAAAGGTCAAATCCATTTCAAGTGTCTCTTTCATCAGGTTGGAGAAAGAAAGCTGTTTGGGGGCTTAACCAGATGGAAGTCCATTTGCAAAACACAGCTCATGCATTTTACACTGTGGAGGTTTCCAGAGGGGCCCAGCAGCTCCTTCTGTGTGGTCCTACGCTGCAGTGAAGGCCCCATCCAGTCGCCCAGGCCAGCTTTGCGGTGACCACTCTCTGCCCTAGCTGCCCACCCTCTGCCCTGACCTCCCTGCTTTTGGGACCTGTCCGAATTCACCACCCTCTCCCAGCCTGCCCTCACCAGCAGACCCACATCTGTTTTCTAGGGCTGCCCAGTGTTTTGCAAAAGGCATCCCAGATCTCTGGTTGTGTACACACACAATAACCTTTCCAGTCTAGGGTCATGTATATATAGAGATAGATATAGATGTAGATAGATATGTGTATATATGTACAAATAAATAAATAGTATATATGTGTTTATTTATTTATTTGTATTTTATGTACATTGATGTTTTGTCTGCATGTATGTAGCAGTATGTCTATGTGAGGGAGTCAGATCCCCTGGAACAGGAGTTACAGACAGTTGTGAGCTGCCATGTGGGTGCTGGGAATTGAACCTGGGTCCTCTGGAAGAGCAGCCAGTGCTCTTAATAGGCCTGAGTTTCTTAAACTTTGTGTGCTCAAAACTCCTTTACACCTGAGAAACTTTTAAACAACTTCAAGTATATAGGTATGTAAAATAGCTGTATCAATCGCATTGGCTGACGAGACAGCATGAAGGAATTTATTTATGCTTTGATGAGCATCTCGTTTTACCAGTTTTAAAGAATACAGCAAATTTACATGCTAATGAGATGGTCCTCTAGAAGAGCAACCAATGTTCTTATCAGGTGGCTCACAACTGCCTGGAACTCTAGCTCCTGGGCTCAGCCCCTTTAAGGAAAGTTAGGGGCTGCAGTGCCCAGCACGGAGCCAGGGTCACCTGTCAGTACTGGTGGCTCAGGAAGCCTCCCTCGGAACTGGTTGTTCTGCGCTAGACAACATATTGTTGTCAACTAAAATCTATGAGAAAAGAGTCTCTGGGCTGAGTCTGTCTCTCCTGTGTGTGTGTGTGTGTGTACGCACATATGTGTACACATTGGTGCTTGTGGATACAGGCTTATTTTATGAAATCCAAAGAGGAATTTAGGCAAATGTTTTAATGGAAGAGCTTGGGACCGCCCTGGTAGGCCCCTCCTCTCTGTCTATCCAAACGGAGCCTGTTCTGAGACATCCTACAGGTGCTGTTCTTTGCATCCCCCAAGTCAAGCGCAGGTTGTGGATAAGGGCCTGCGTGGATTGAAAGAGCTCATGCTCTTGCAGGTTTCCCCACACCTACATTTCTTTACTCAGGAGCTCTCCCTAGGTAGTAGGTGATGGGATAAAGCAAGAAGTGGGTTTCCCTCCTGGGGCCAGGCTTGTTTCAGTGTTTTAGGTTGCCTCTGGCAGGCCTGGGCGTTGCACGTCCTCAGAAATGACAGTTATTTTTGTTGTTGTTGTTGCTGTTTGTTTCTTCCTGGTTACAATGCAAACAGCTCACTGTTTTCCCAGGGTTTCTGTGTGCCGGGGCGATAAGACCACTTGGGTAGGAACAGAGTGTGCAAAGGGGGTGGGCTTGACTGGTGCCATTCCAGAATGGCCCTAGTTGTCCACCATCCTGCTGGATACCACAGAGGACACCACAGACTTGTAGTTGAAGACTCGTAACCACCCAGGGACTGGGGAGATGGCTCAGATAACTGGCTGCTCTTGCAAATGACCCAGTTTTCCCATAGCAGTGTTCACACAGCAGCTCACAACCGGTTCTGTGGGATCTGATGCCGTCTTCTGGCCTCCACGGGCACTGTACACACGTATGGTGCAGAGACACCACATTTCACTACCTCAGACTCTCCGTCTACGAAATTCAAAAATGTTTCGGACCTTCCTGCAGCAGGAAGGTGTATTAACTAGCTGGCTGAGAACTGACAAGGAAAGCATCCATTGGGGATGTTTTCAACGCCCAGCTGGATGGTTTGAGATGGTTTGTTCCAGTAAGGCTGGGCCTTCCCACTTTCCAGTGTCAGGAGAACATTCTGGAACTTCACAGCCCCGTTTTCCTCATTTCCAAGGGTTGCATATGTGGCGTTTAAGGCAAGTTTAGATTTCAAAATTAGCTTCGGAAATCTCTGTCTGCTGGGTCAACATTTTAATAATAACATATCCCTTTCTGTTGGGCAGTTTTTTAAGCATTTAGTTTATAGGAAGCAACTCACTGTTCTATTGTTTCTGTGGATCTATGGAAAATTCACTTGAATGATGCACCCCAAAACAAATATAATTTATGCATTTAGGGTATTGAGAAAGAAGCTGCTGTAGCCACTACTTTGGGGCTCACCTGCAAACTACACCTTATAATTGCATATTAATAATTACTTACTTGCCGGGCAGTGATAGCGTATGCCTTTAATCCCGGCACTCAGGAGGCAGAGCCAGGCGGATCTCTGTAAGTTTGAGGTCAGCCTGGTCTACAAAGCGAGATCCAGGACAGGCACCAAAACTACACAGAGAACCCTGACTTGAAAAACAAAAAACAAAAAACAACAAAACAACAAAAAAAATTACTTTCTCAGCTAGCATGTTCTAGACTCTAACATGTGTTCTACCCTAGATGGTGGTAATTCAGAAATGAGGGGGCCCAGTGTTCGGCTTTCTTGTGAAGAGCATACAGTTCACTGGGGAGACAGAAAACTGAGTTCTGCCCTGTGCCTGATGCTTCTGTCCTCCACTTCTTCCCATGATAACCCCCAACCCCTGCCTCTTTGCTCCAGCACCCGTCATCTTTTTCACCCATCTGACAGTCTGGAGCAAGGGCATCCCTCTTGGAAGAACAACCTGTCTTGTGTGCGGTTTGTAAGATCCCATTGTTCTTAAACATCTAGAAGGGAAGGAAAACATCCACATGTGTCAGCTGTGTTTCTTGGGCTGTCTTTGATTAGCCTCATGGTAATACTGTGATGGGGAAGCTTGTTCCCATTGTACAGACAGATAAACCAACCCCAGAAAGTGTCAGAGAGTTTTGAGTCCACGCCAGGACCAGCACCAGAAACCACCTTGCTCTCCTGCCAGAGCAGCCGACAGCTGCCATTATTCAACATCTGGACTCTCATGGGACAGACATGCCACTGGAGGTGTGGACTTTGGCCTGGCTTTAGATCATGGTTCTCCTCTGTGGTGTGGCAGTCCTGCATCTTTGTCTTGGAGCCTGACACAAGGTGTTTTTGCCACTAGGTGGAGATGGAGCCCCACCTCCTAGGGCAGGATGCAAATCGGAAGGCACCTGGGGACCAGCCTTCCCCAGAAATAAGTACCTTAGTGAGGTAAAGTTACACACTTGTCCGTGTCAGAGTGGCATGTCAGCAGCTCGTGTGTTCACGAGGCCACACAACTGCCACTTTGCTCGGCTCTCACACATTTCTGTCATTCCAGAAAGAAACCCCCTGACTATAAACCACACCCCCCACACCCTGCCTGGTAGCCTTGGCAACTGCCAGTCGGCACCCTGTCTCAGTATCCTCACCTTGTCTGTGTACTTCCCGTAAATGAGTTCACAGAATCCGTGACTGTGCTAGCAAGGTTTTGTCTGCCTGGTACAAACCCAGACACATTTGGGAAGAGAGAAGCTCGCCCCATCACACTGGCCTGTGGGCATCTGTGGGGGCATCTAATTAATTGCTGATGGGTGTGAGAGGGCCATCCTACTGTGGGCACTATATCTTTGGGTGGGTGGGCCTGCGCTACATGAGGAAGGTAGCTGAGCAAGACAGTAACAGTGTTCCTCCACGGTCTCTGCTTCATTTCCTGCCTCCGGCCGGCCGGGTTCTCCAACACTCCAGGGCCAGAGACGGGCAGATCCCTGGCGTTCATTGGCCAGCCAGCAGGCTCAACCAGTGAGCTCCATGTTCAATGAGAGACCCTGTCTCAGACAATAAAGTGGAAGGCCGTGGAGGAGGACACCTGATGTCAGCCTCTGGCTTCCTGACATGTGCACACACGTGCATGCACACAGACACAGCCACAGACCACCCCACACACCCACACACCCACGCGCAAAGGTTTACAGTGCAAAAATAGCTAGGAACCTCCTAGAATTGGTCTGTCAAAGAAAAGGAGCCACTAGTCACTGATGAATGCTGTACTCTCGGACTGTGGTTTACAGGCGCCATGAAATGCATAGCGTATTTCAAATACTTAATGCCAAAGAAGAATACTAAATGTCACGCTAATAATTTTTATACCTGTTGCATGCTGAAATCGTGATGCTGTGGCATTCTGGGTTAAAGAAAATATGGTCTTGAAATTTCCCACTTGTGTTTAGCTGTTTATCTGTAGCTGCTTGGATTTTAGAGTGGCATCCGCTGCTACGTTGGGCATCGCTGGTCTCACATAGGGGCTCAGGGCCAATTTGAGTGGTATCCCATGACTAACAGTCACTGCTGCTAAAATTGCTGCCATGTCCTCAAAAAAAAAAAAAAAAAAAAGCAAAACCGGTGGCTCCGTAATTTCTGTTTCCTCCTTAGTAACAGTAGATTAAAAGCCAATGGAGAGAGGATGTGCTGCGTTCATCACAGGCTCACCTTGTGATTAATAACTATGTCATTATGAGAAAGGCTTGCTGTGGGATCTTCCTCCTGAAAGTCCAGGTACAGGCCACATCCACGACCCTAACCCTTAGTCCTCATCTTCTGGGTGTTTTAACGAACACAGTGTGCACTGTGTGAAGAGTGACATGCTGAGAGACGGGTTGATAGGCAAGGCTGGTGTCTGAACAGAATTTCAAAGGGGAAAAAAGGGCTAATTGGGGAGAAAAGGAGGTGGAAAATAGTCTGGAGGCAGGGTGGAGCATCTCTCCGGCTGCAGTCCCACCCAGCCTGTATTTATCCAGGGGCGGGGATGGCATTTGGGGAAAATTCAGGCAAACCACTAGCACATTCCTGGAGTTGGTGGATGGCCATTTACAGAGCAGGACACCCCTAGTCTGTCCCTAGAATGAACACTGAAAGTCCAACAGGCTGGTGCCGTGACCAGGAAGGTGTCGAAGAGAACGGACCCTCTGCTCTCTTCCA